>NW_026475469.1:0-26438 GCF_026875155.1 Cherax quadricarinatus
ACGTGTGCTGACCCCCGCTCCTATGTGTGACTGACACAGCTCCCACTGGTGAGGGCACCCCCGCTCCCATCGTGTGAGACACCACACTCCCCACTGTGTGATGCACCACGACTCCCCCTGTGGAGACCCAGACTCCTACTGTGTGCTGAACCACGCTCCCACTGTGTGTACACCCCGACTCCCACTGTGTGACTGACACCACGACTCCTACTGTGTGCTGACTTTAAATTTTTTTGTGTATGGGTTTATTTGAGAAGGACCTGCCTAGTATGGGCCAGTAAGCAGGGGCGGCGTCATTTTGTCTAACCCGGGAGGTACCTAGTTCTAGGGGGTTACCTGGTACGGGGTTATCTGGTACTGGGGGGGTAACCTAGTTTCAGGTTACCTGGTACCTGGGGGCTACCTGGTACCTGGGGGGCTACCTGGTACCGGGGAGGCTACCTGGTACCTGGGGGGCTACTGGTAGGAATCCCTGGTACCTGGAGGCTACCTGGTACCTGGGGGGCTACCTGGTACCTGGAGGCTACTTGGTACCTGGGAGGCTACCTGTTCCCTGGGAGGTTTCCTGGTACTGGGGGGACTACCTGGTACCTGGGAGGTTACCTGGTACCTGGGAGGACAAAACTGGTACCCTGTAGGCTACCTGGTCCCTGGGAGGTACCTGGTACCGGGGAAGACTACCTGGTCACCTGGGGGGGCTACCTTTGGTACCGGGGAAGGCTACCGGGTTACCTGGGAGGCTACCTGGTCCTGGGAGGTACCGGGGAAACCCTGGGAGGCTACCTGGTACCTGGGAGGCTTCCCTGGTACCTGGGAAGGCTCCCTGGTACCTGGGAGGCTACCTGGGTACCTGGGGGGACTACCTGGTACCCGGGGAAAGCTACCTGGTAGGGGTTACTGGTACCTGGAAGGCTACCTGGTACTGGGGGGCTACCTGGTACCTGGGAGTACCTGGAGTACCTGGTACCTGGAGGCTCCCTGGTTTGGGAGGCATCTGGTCCCTGGGGGGGCTACCTGGTCCCTGGGAGGCTCCCGGGTTTCCTGGGAGGTCCCTTTTACCTGGGAGCTACCTGGTACCTACGGAAGACTCCCTTTGGTACCTGGGAGGCTTCCGGGTACCTGGAAGGCTACCTGGTACCTGGGAGCTACCTGGTACCTGGGAACTACCTGGTACCGGGTAGGCTACCTGGTACCTGGGAGGCTACCTGGTACGGGGAGGCTACCTGGTACCTGGGAGGTCCTGGTTACCTAGGAGGCTACCTGGATGGGAGGTACCGGGTACCTGGGAGACTCCTTACCTGGGAGGCTACTGGTATAGATACCTGGTACCTGGAAGGCTCCGGGTCCTGGGAGGTACCTGGTACCTGGGAGGCTCCCTTGGTACCTGGGAGGCTACTGGTACCGGGGAGGCTACCTGGTACCTGGGAGGCTACCTGGTACCGGGAAGGCTCCCTGGTACCGGGGAGGCTACCCGGAAAGGTTACATGGTACCTGGAAGGTTTACCTGGTATTCTGGGGGGTTTACCTGGTACCTGGGAGGTACTGGTACCTGGGAGGCTCCTGGTGGGATTACCTGGTACCTGGAAGGCTACTGGTGCCTGGGAGGTTCCTGGTACTGGGAGGCTACCTGGTACCTGGGAGGTTTTCCCTGGGGTACCTGGAGGCTACCTGGTACCTGGGAGGCTCCCTGGTACCGGGAAGGCTCCCCTGGTACCTGGGAGGCTACTGGGAGGTTACATGGTACTGGAAGGCTACCTGGTATTGGGAGCCTTTACCTGGTACCTGGGAGGTTACCTTGGTACCTGGGAGGCTACTGGTAGATTACCGGGTTTCCTGGAAGGTCCCTGGTGCCTGGGAGGCTACCTGGTACCTGGGAGGTACCTGGTACCGGGGGGAGGCTACCTGGTACCTGGGAGGCTACCTGGTACCTGGGAGACTAC
Organism: Cherax quadricarinatus; assembly: GCF_026875155.1. NCBI lineage: Eukaryota > Metazoa > Arthropoda > Malacostraca > Decapoda > Parastacidae > Cherax > Cherax quadricarinatus. The sequence goes on from NW_026475469.1 coordinate 1,941, forward strand.
CTGGTACCTGGGAGGCTACCTGGTACCTGGAGGCTACCTGGTATCTGGGAGGCTACCTGGGAGGTTACCTGGGAGGGTACCTGGTACCTGGGAGGCTACCTGGTACCTGGGAGGCTACCTGGTACCTGGAGGCTACCTGGTATCTGTGTAGACAGCCTGTACTGTCTGCACAGACAGCCCATGCTGTCTGCCAGCTTAGTTCATATTTCGCGCCACTCAGGTGCTGCCATCTATAGGCCTTGCCACTTCAGTATGCCCAGGCTTGCCTCACTCTCACTCTCACAGCGGCCTAGCAACAACACACAATTACTCCCAGCTCTCTCTCGTGGGCATGGCCCTGCCCGGGCCATGGGCACAAACACACAAGCCTGTGTAACCCACCACGACATTAACAATAAACTAAGAAGCCTCCGAAGAAGTATATCATTAACACCGCTCTACAGCCTACCAAACAAGCCAGTTATAAATGGTGACAGCGGTGCTCCGCAGCAGTTGTGTTTGCCTGGAGAGAAGGAGGAAGAGGTATGAAGTCATCTTCACTTCATCACCCTACACAGAAAGCATCTGTCTCTCAACGAGTTATCCTGATGTCGTGTCTGCACGTTTGAGCATCCAGACACAGGTACTAGCAGGATCCAGCCGAAATTTGCGAAATTCTCCGAGAATTGTAAGTGGCGTCCCAGTGACCCCCCGCTGTTTCTCAAGTACGTGTTCAGCGTCACTTGTATGTTGCTGTTGTTGTTCAGCTCAGCACAGCTGTTTCAGCAAGCCAGAGGTGAGTTTTTGTGGTTTATTTCTGGTCCAGTGTTGAGCTTTCTCCACGTTTTTGTGGGTGGAGGAGGAGGGGAATGGCAGATGCCCACCCTGCCATACACTCACGCACGCTCCTCGCCACCACACTACCATACACTCACCACTGCCCACTCCCCCTGCTGTGTTTTCTGCTGTTTTTCGTATGAATTCATTGCCCGTGCTGTGTATCGAGTGCCCGAGGCCACTCGAAGCTACGTGGATTACGATCGTCACGTGGGTGTGGGCGATGTCACATTTGACCTACAAAGCCACGTGAGTTACCAGATGTCCAAGGGCCCCATGCTGTGGTCTGCTGCCCGCATCACATCGACGCCACCCACGATGCTGGGCCCCACTTCATGACATCACCTCGAGATGTCTGCTGACGTCACCTCACGATGTCTGCCTGACGTCACCTCGAGATGTTGCTTGACGTCCAGTCCTGCTGACGTCACCTTGCGACATCACGCCCCGACATCACATGATGTCACATCGAGTGTTCTAGTAATTATTTCAGTATTGTCGAGAAGATTGAGAGAAAAATATATTTTCGTGTGTTAATTTTAAATTCCCCTTAGTCAGTGTTCTCACATTTTAGTATATGTCTTAGTGTCAGTTTTGTGCACAGAGAAGCATCATTTGCTAGTTAAGCCATGTTGTACGTATGTACAGCGGTGTGTTTTTAAAAGTTTCGTGTTGTCCGTGAGGTCTGGCCCAGCCAGACCTGAGTAGCACCACTGTGTTAAGTCACCCGCCTGACCAGTGTTTGGGCAGCTGATTTCTCAGCCCTGAGCGTATGAGCCCCCTTGTACAGAAAGCTTTTATGCTCGTCGCTCGTGTTGTTTCTGCAGAATTTGTACCTGCTACGATTCCCATCGAGATTTGTTTTCACTTCCCTTCCCGACCTTCAGAGTGCAGTTATATTGAGAAAAAGTATGGGGACGCTTAGACTAACCTCTGCTTTAACTCCCAAACTGTCGAGAGATGGGTACTCGTCCCAAACCGCAGCCCGGCCTGTCGGCAGGCGCTGTGTCAGCCTCGTGTCACAAGCTTCAGTGAGCAGCCTGCACAAAGAAGATGTCACTTTGACTGCTAGCTCTCTCACTGCAGTCTGGTGTATGATGTTACGACTCCCAGATGTTTCGCCCAGTGTCTCTGCCACGACTCGCTCCACGCTCGCCGGGAGTGACAGCCCGCGACAGTACCAGCGAGAAGTGTCTCCTGAGTCGCTTGCCCGAAGTCCTGCCCGTTGCCGAGTTTTGTCGACGCCTCACTCGAGGGCACCAGCATGTCGTGCCCTAGGTTGAGTGAAAACTGCAGCGACTCCTACGATGACTGCTTCAAGAGGAGACTTACCCTGTTACGTCACAGCTCAGCCGCAGCGATGTCTCCCGTGTTGCAGTACGTGTCCCGACGCAAGGGAAGGCGTGCAGTGATGCCCTTTGACGCTCATTGCCTTTGACCACGATGTTTAGCCACTCCCCATGTTTTTTCTTCCTCCTGTAGGAAGTTTTTTTTCCCTGTCCATATGTATTTATAGTTTTTATTTTGTGTTTTGTGCCCTGTTATACGAGAGGAGAGACCGAGTTTTTTTTACTACCAGTATTGTCGGTCGGGACGACGGCGGTAGGTGGCCGAGCGTATGTAGACAGCCTGTACTGTCTGCACAGACAGCCCATGCTGTCTGCCAGCTTAGTTCATATTCGCGCCACTCAGGTGCTGCCATCTATAGGCCTTGCCACTTCAGTATGCCCAGACTTGCCTCACTCTCACTCTCACAGCGGCCTAGCAACAACACACAAGTACTCCCAGCTCTCTCTCGTGGGCATGGCCCTGCCCGGGCCATGGGCACAAACACACAAGCCTGTGTAACCCACCACTACTTATCAATAAAGTAAGAAGCCTCCGAAGAAGTATATCATTTACTACCCGCTACCAGAATACGAAACAACCCCGTTATATCTGGGAGGCTACCTGGTATCTGGAGGCTACCTGGTATCTGGGAGGCTACCTGGGAGGTTACCTGGGAGGCTACCTGGTACCTGGAGGCTACCTGGTACCTGGGAGGCTACCTGGTACCTGGAGGGCTACTGGTACTGGGAGGCTAACTGGTACCTGGGAGGCTTACCTGGTACCTGGAGGCTACTTGGGTATCTGGGAGGCTACCTGGGAGGTTACCTGGGGGAGGCTTACCTGGTATCTGGTGGCTACTGGTTCTGGGGCTACCTGGGAGGTTACCTGGGAGGCTACCTGGTACCTGGAGGCTACCTGGTACCTGGGAGGCTACCTGGTACCTGGGAGGCTACCTGGTACCTGGAGGCTACTTGGTATCTGGGAGGCTACCTGGGAGGTTACCTGGGAGGCTACCTGGTACCTGGGAGGCTACCTGGTACCTGGGAGGCTACCTGGTACCTGGGAGGGCTACCTGGTATCTGGGAGGCTGCCTGGGATGTTACCTGGGAGGCTACCTGGTATCTGGAGGCTACTGGTTATCTGGGGAGGTTACCTGGGAGGCTACTGGTACCTGGAGGCTACCTGGTACCTGGGAGGCTACCTGGTACCTGGGAGGCTACCTGGTACCTGGAGGCTACTTGGTATCTGGGAGGCTACCTGGGAGGTTACCTGGGAGGCTACCTGGTACCTGGGAGGCTACCTGGTACCTGGGAGGCTACCTGATACCTGGGAGGCTACCTGGTACCTGGGAGGGCTGGTTATCTCTGGATGGGGAAGATTGAAGACTTACTGAAACATCCTTATTATCATTACTATATTATTTGGGGGGATTTTTTGGGGGGTTGAGGTCCCCAAGGCCCCAAGAAAAGACCTTTAGGGAGTCCCCAAATGGGACGGCCCCCAAAAAAGGGGCCACAATCCTGGTTGAATATGTTTCGAATCTTCAGTTTAGCCAAAGTTTTCCACCACAAGAGCACAACACACAGAAACTACCCCTCGCCGACACACTGAGTTGATAGCATAGTACAGTAGACTGAAATTATGCACGAAAGCTAAAGATTTGACTGACTTCATATTCCTAGACTAGAAAGTGGTCTTGGACTCCGTATCCTGCAAAAGACTGCCACGAACTTGAACAACAAGCCAATATAAGGGTACAATAATGAGTGAAACGCGAGTAAGTGGACGAATGCTATAAGAGGAGGTAGAGGAAGGTCCGTAGCTTTTATTGCTCAATTACTACAATATGTAGCAACCGTGATGGTAGCACCTGCACTTATAGTGACCGTGTACCCATTTGTATGTGGGTGCTGGGGTCGAGTCTCGGCTCCTCTGTGTGTGGAGGAGCGGTGAGAGAGGGGGCAAGGAATACCTCAGGATGTAGGTCGCCGGTGTGCTGTTGTGCTGCCTGAGCTGACAGTGGTACGGTGACGGATTCAACATCCATCGCACGTGTAGCGTCCACTATGATGGATGTGACTTCGTCTCCACCACCTTCTGTCACATCCCAATATGATGACTGATCCACCACATGATGACTGATCCACACCATGAGACTGGATCCACAACATGATGATGATCACTCAATGTGTACTGATCCACCACCATGATGACTGATCCTCCCACCAGATGAACTGATCCACCACCCATGAAGACTGTCCACCACCATGATAGACTGATCCACCACCACCATGACTGATCCCCAGCACATGACTGATCCCACCCACCATGATAACGAGCTACCACCACATGACTGACCCACCACCATGATAACTGATCTAACCACCACTTATGACTGATCTCCACCATGATAACTGATCCTACACCACCATGACCTGATCCACCACCATGATGTCTGATCTACCTACACCATGACTGAAGTTGTCCACCACCATGAGAATGATCCACCACCACCATGACTGATCCACCACTCCATGGACTGATCACCCTACCTACCACCATGATGGGACTGTTCCCACCACCACCATGGACTGATCCACCACCACTACCACCATTGACTGATCCACCCACAACCACCATGATGACTGATCCACCAACACCATGATGTACTACCACCACCACCTTGACTGTTCCACCCCACCATGATGATGACCCACCACCACCATGTCTTATCACCACCATGATGAATGATCAAAACCATGACTGATCCACCACCAAAACAACTGATCCACCGACACAACAACTGATCCACCCACCACAACACTGATCCAACCACCACAACAACTGATCACCACCACAATGATCCACATGATGACTGATCCCACCACCACCAGGCACACCTCATTCTTATTCCCGTCAGTCTGGTTGTGGGAGACCGATTATTGACAATATAAAACGGACAGGTTAAATCTGCTTTAGAGAGACGCCGCCGTAGCTACCGTCACCTCCTGCACCAACACTAACCTAACTCCACCCAAAAACCGTTATTTTCCCCAAAACACCAAAAACCCCCTAGACCCCCCCCCAAACCTGAACGCCCCCCCCAAAAATGTCCCCCCCCTTTTAAAGAGACTATAAAACCACACACCCCCAAATTTGCATCAGGGGTTTGGGGCCAAAAAATTTACAAAAAAGGGACATTTAAGTTTAGAAACCCGCCGAAGTAAATTTGAAAAATTATACCTTCACAAAGGGTTGATCCCCCCAAAGAGACGCGAGTGACTAAATCTAACCTTGAGCACGGTTTCCCCTCTGTTTAAGGAAAAGACTTTTATAAACCCCCTGCCCAGGTGATCACTTTTTTGATCAAATTTTATCCTGACTTTTGAAAAAAAATAAAAATTGTAAAGGGGGGAGTGTAAGATAAATTATGTGTGATTTTCATTTTATCGCGACGGACTCATGAGATCGCTGACGTATCATATGACCTGATGTGACTCATGATATCCTGAGGGACCAGATAACGGTGTACTCATGATGACCTGAGTGACTCATGATATCCTGAGTGACTCATATGATCCGACGTGACTCATGATATCACGATGTGACTATGATGATCCTGAGGGACTCATGATGACGCTGACGTGACTCATATGATCGCTGACTGACTCATGATGATCACTGATTGACTCTGATGACGCTGAGTGACTAAATGATACACTGAGTGACCTGATGTCCTGATGTGCTCATATGACCTGAGTGACTCTGAGACCTGACGTGACTCATGATACCTGGTGACTCGATGATCGCTGATGTGACTCAGATGATCGCTGACGTGACCCATAAAAAGCTGACTGACTCATGATGACCTGAATTCCCATGATGGCAAATTGACTCATATGACCTCGTGCTCATATGATCGCTGATGTGACTCATGATGATCGCGACGGACTCATATATCGCTGACGTGATTCATGATATCCTGACGTGACTCTGATGACCTGAGGGACTCATGGGGTGACGGCCGAAATGTGAACTCAGTTTTGATCGCTGACTGACTCATGATGATCGCGACTCCCAAAATGTCGCTGACGTGACCATAAGGATCGCTGAGTGACCATGATGATCGCTGAGGGACTCATGATGACCGAGTGCTCATGTATCCTGACGGACTCATAAGTCACGATTGACTCGGGGGACGCTGATGTGACTCTGATGATCGCTGGGTGACTCAGATATCGCTGACTAATTCAGACCCGCTGACGTGACCATGATGATCCGCTGACGTGACTCATAGATCGCTGACGTGACTCAGAGATCACTGATGTGACTCAGGGGATCGCTGACGTGACTCATATATCACTGAGTACTCAGGGGTGATCGCTGATTACTCATGATAAACGCTGACGTGACCAGATGACGCTGACGTACTCAGGGACGCTGACGTGACTCATGATGATCGCGACGTGACTCAGAGATCCTGACGTGACTCATATGATCCTTAGTACCATGGTGATCGCTGCGTGACCCCAGATGATCCTGAGTGACCAGGATCGCTGGTGACTCAGTGATCCTGACTACCATAAAACGCTGACGTGACTCATATCGCTGACGTGACTCATAAAACGCGACGTGACCATGATACGTGACGTGACTCAGTTTCGCTGACGTGCCATGTGATCGCTGACGTGACTCATGATGACGCTGACGTGACTCATGAGATCGCTGACGTGACTCATGAGTCGTTTGATGTGACTCCATGATGATCCCCGGGGCCATGACGTCCCTCATGATGATCGTTGCGTGCCTGCCATGATAAAATCCTGACGTGACTCAGAGATCGCTGACGTGACTCATGATATCGCTGCGGACCTGTGTCGCTGACGTGACCGATGATCGCTGACTTGACTCATAAAGATCGCGACGTGACTCATAAAGATCGCTGACGTGACTCATGATGATCGCTGACTGACCATGGATCGCTGAGGACTCATATATCGTGACGTGACCTGAGATCGCTGAGGGTGCCCAAAAATGACGCGAGTGACCTTTAGATCGCTGAGTGACTCATGTGACGCTGACGTACTCTGGGATCGCTGATTGACTCTTTGGATCGCGACTTTGGACTCTGAGATCGTTTGCGGGACCCCGAGAGCTGATGTGACTCATGTGACGCTGAGTACTCTGGGATCGCTGACGTGACTCATGTGATCGCTGACGTGACTCATGACCGGGGCTAAAAACGTAAACTCATGAGATCGCTGATGTACTCATGTATCGCTGACGTGACCGAGATGATCGCTACGTGACTCATGATCGCTGCTGACCATGATATCGCTGATTACTCATGATGATCCTGACGTGCTCGATGATGACGCGGGACGTACCAAGATCGCTGACGGACTCTATATGGCTTTTTTGGGGTGGGACGTGGTAAACCATTTCCAATTAAAAACCCCAAGTTTCGCTGACGTGACTCATATGATCGCTGAGTGCCCTCATGTACCTGACGGGACTCATGATGATACTTGGGGACGTGACTCATGATGTAACATGACTCTAATGATCGCTGACTGACCCCAAAATGATCGCTGACGTGACTCAAAATGCGCACGTGACCTGATGATCACTGACGTGACTCATAAACGCAAAACAACTCAAAATAAAATCGCTGACATACTCAAAAGTAAAGACGTACTCAAAAAGATCGCGACGTGACCATGATGATCGCTGAGTGACTAAATAACGCAAAATGACTCAAAATGTCGCTGAGGACCATGATGATCGCGACGTGACTCAGATGATCGCTGACATACTCATAATGATCGCTGACATTTTTTCAAAAGATGCTGACATGACTCAAAATGACGCTGACGTGACTCATAGATCGCTGACGTGCCATGAACCGACGTAAACTCATGATGACGCTACGTTTTTTTTCACTTCTCTCAGGGGGTCACCGGGGAACATAACCCGTGTCTCATCCCTCTCTCACAAACCCAGTACCTACACTACCATACTCCCTACTCCCCAGTATCTCTCACTACTACCAGATCTCTCACAACTCCCAGTGTCTCTCACTACTACCATATCTTCCCCCTACAAAACCATTTCTCTCACACTACCAGTTCTCTCACTTAACTACCAGTGTCTCTCACTACTACCAGTATCTCTCAAAAACCCCATGTCCTCACTCACCATATCTCCCAACAACCAGTGTCTCTCACTACTACCAGGCTCTCACTACACCAGTTTCTCTCACCCCTACCATATCCCACTACTACCAGAAACCTCACTACTACCATACCTCACTACTACCATGTCTCTCACTACCCCAGTGCTCTCCCCTACTACCAATCTCCACTACTACCTTTGGTCTCTCACTACTCCAAGTGTCCCTCACTTACACCATATCCACTACTACCATATCTTCACTACTACCAGGTCTCCCCCACTACTACCATACTCTCACACACCAGTGCTTCCTACTACCAGTGTCTCTCACTACACCAGTATCTCCACTACTACCAGTACTCCACTACACCATGTCCTCCTACTACCATATCTCTCACTACTACCAGTGTCTCTCACTACTACCAGTATCCCCTCACTACTACCAGTGCTCTCACACTACCAATTCTCTCACTACTCCCATGTCCCCTACTACCATGTCTCTCCCACTACTACCAGTATCTCTCACACTACCGTACTTCACTACACCAGTGTCTCTCACTACTACCATATCTCCACACTACCGTGCTCTCACACTACATATCTCCACACTACCATGCTCTCACTACACCATGTCTCTCACTACCCATATCTCTCACTACCCCAGATCTCTCACCACCTGCCCTCTCACTACTAACCATACTCTCACTACACCATGTCTCTCACTACTCCCATGTCCTCACACACCAGTACTCTCACTACTACCAATCTCCCTACTCCCCTGTCTCTCACACTACCATATCTCTCACTACTACCATGTCTCCACACACCAGATCCTCACTACACCCAGTGTCTCTCAACTCCCCAAACTCTAAATACACCATGTCTCTCACTACACCAGTGTCTCTCACTACAACCATATCTCCACTACTACCATATCTCTCACTCTACCCAGTACTCTCACTAACCTGCCTCACTACCCATATCTCTCACTACTACCATGTCCTCACACTACCATGTCTCTCACTACTACCAGTGTCTCTCACTCACCATACTCTCACACTACCAGTACTCTCCTACTACCATATCCCACTACTACCATATCTCTCACTACACCAGTGTCCCCACAACCAGTGTCCTCACTACTACCGTATTCTCACTACTACATATCTCTCACTACTACCAGTGCCCCTCTCACTACTACCAGTGTCTCCCTACTACAGTATCTCTCACTACTCCAGTGTCTCTCACACTACCAGTGTCTCTCACTACTACCATATCCCCCTACCACCAGTACCCCCTTACTACCAGTATTCTCACTACACCAATCTCTCACTACCACCAGTATCTCCAAAACTCAGTATCCTCACACTACCAGATCTCTCACTCACAATATCTCTCACTACTACCAGTACTCTCATATCACCAGATTCTCCCTCCCCATATCCTCACTACTACCATATCTATCACTTCTATCAGTATTCTCACTGCACCAAAATCCCACTATCACCAGTACTCTCACTCCCCACCATATCCTCACTACTCCAGTACTCTCACTACTACCAGTATCTCTCACTACTACCAGTACTCTCACACTACCATACTCTCACTACCACCATATTCTCACTCCCCACCATACTTACTACTACCATACTCTCACACCCAGTATTCCACACACCATACTCTCACACTACCACATCTTCACTACCACCAGTACTCTCACTACCATCTTTCCCACACTACCAGTATCTCTCACTACTACCATATTTTCCCTCCTAACCAGTATCTCTCACTATCACCATATCTCTCACACTACCAGTACTCTCACTACTACCAGTATCATCCCTTCATCATATCTCTCCCCTTGCTCCCGTATCTCTCACTATCACCATATCTCTCACTAAAACCATATCTCTCACAAACACAATACCTCCACACCAGTATCTCTCACTACTACCAGTATCTCTCACTACCACCAGTATCTCTCACTATACCAGTATCCTCACTACCACCAGATCTCTCACTACACCAGAAAATCTCTACACCACCAGTATCTTTCCACTTTACCATACTCTCCGCTACCAGATCTCTCACTACAAACCAGTATCTCTCCTACTACCATACCTCTCACTACACCAGTACCCCCACTACTACCATACTCTCAAACCCCCATTATCTCTCACTACTACCATACCTTACTAATACCATATCTCCCCACACTACCAGTATCTCCACTACACCAGATCTCTCACTACTACCAGTACTTCTCACAACTACCATATCTCTCACTACTCCCCAGTTCCTCACACTACCATACTTCACTACCACCATACTCTCACTACTCCCAAAATCTCTCCTTACCGTACCCCCACTACTACCAGACTCCCCTACCCCAGTATCTCTCACTCTACCATACTCTCACTACTACCAGTACTCTCACACTACCATATCTCCACACTACCGACAGGAAATTCCCGTCATTTTCTCCCCCTCATGTTCCCCCCTATACCTTCAGAATTGCAGGATATCCGATGCCCAATGCCAGGAAAGCCAGATTCCTTGAGTGCTCAAACCCATCCCGCAATGCCTGCTATCGTTAAATAGTTTTCCCACAGGGGACGCTTTCGAAAACAAATTTCTTGCAACTATAATGCCATCTCTTGTTGATGTCACATGCCTCTGCAAAAACGTTTCTGTTGCGGCTAGTGCCCCACTAATGTCGTATTTTTCCTATGTTTCCCGATGGGGATAAAACCCCAGGACAGGTTTTCCCGCAAAAATAAAGGTCTATTTTTTTTAAACCTCCTTACTGTTTAAGAGATTAAGATCCATTTCTACCTGGCCAACACCGGTCACAGTGTTCGCCTTAGGCAAATCCAATCTTTTTGACCTTTTTCACTATCCCACCCTGTTTTGTAAGGATGAGTTGCACCAAACCTGGTCGGTGCTATTTTTGCCGGGAGACCTCATCCACTCCACTGACAATCTTTCCCCCAAGTTGGGGGGGAAAAACTTTGCTCCCACTGACTTCCCAATGAAGTCAAGCGTTTTGCTCTGTTGAACAAACGTCGAAAGCCATTGCTTTTCCCCCGGTGAGAAATGGGAAAACGAACTTATCGTCCCATCGTATTTTCCCCTTGAACCGGTCTTAAAACCTATCTACAACCGCGACAGAAGCCTCATTCACAATTCTGTCGCAGAAAATTGATCAATCAAATGCTTTATGATGGAGATTGCACCTAGCAATTTTACCCTTTGGGAAAGCACCCTTGTACAATACCTAAAAGGATGGTACTTTCCCAGTAATTGACTTTTGGAAGTTAAACGCAAAAACCCCTTTCCCAAACCTTTCCACTCCCGTACGGGATCTTTACGTAATATTGGAGATAACAAAGTCTTTCAACCCAATTTGTTTCAAGGGGGTTTGGGAAGTCCTCTTCACGAGGACGCCAAGAGCTAACGCATTCTCCCCTCCTACAGGTATTATACTACCTCCCAATGGGGATTTGGGGTTCGATCTTTTCCCCTATCACGTTCTAAGGGGCCGACTAAATCTTTAGAGGTCTCATAGGGGAATGCACTTATTGTACTTAATGAGTAACTCTGTCAAAGACGTGGAACACACTTGAAAAAACTTTATTAGTCTTGGGAACTTAAGAAGCCAAATTTTAAAATCAAAATGAAAATGTCAATTTTTTCAGATCAGAAATTAATTTCTTGGCACGATCACTCCTAGAGGGGTTACACGACCAAAATAAATAACTGCGTACTAAATTTTCCTAAATCCCAAAAATGCTGATCCGAAGATCCTTTTTTGGGCAGCAGTTTTTTTTTAGAACTTTCATTGCCAAATTTTTCTTCCATAGCTGCTCCCCCTAAAAATGAGTTCTTAAGAAAATGTCCTTTTTTTTGGCCTTCCTCAAAGAGCTTCCAAACTCAAAAGAAAAGCAACTTCTGCCCAAATTTTTGAAATTTCCAGATTTTTCTAACCTTTCATCTACAACGATCAGTTCAATGGGTAGTCCACTAGCTCAGAAGACCGATGGAAGTACAACGCAGTTGCATTTGCATCGAACCTTACAAAGGCGAACGAATTATACAGTAACGACAAAAACTTTAGAAAAAGTATGGGGCTTTAAAGCACTTCCGAAAATTTTTATCATACTCTGTCGCTTGACAATCAAAACTCCACGAACCCTTATTCCAGAAAAAACCCAAACCCACTGGGAAAGGTTGCTGAGACCTTGACTATCCAAGATTCCCAATCCCACCTTGAGCATTTACCTGGCAATCAAATGTATGCAGATCCTTTCCCACAAGGTAGTATAGAACTGCAGACCCTCCATTAAGCAAGAGAAAAAAAATGCCAAAAAAACAATCCCATGTGGGCTGGGTGATACATTCCTGCTCCCGAAATTATCTGACTGGAAGCCCCCAGCTCCCACATGACTTTCTCATGAACCAAGAATTACTGATCGAAAGCCGAGTTGGACCCTACAAAGAGTATACCAGTTAAAATCCACATCACTAGGAAAGTAGCCTTTCAGCTATTCACGATGTACCAGTGTTGCACACCCTGGTTGGGTCGTTCGTAAAACAAGCCAGATTTAAATACTTTTGGCCCCGTATGGCAACTGATATTTCTGAGTATTTGGAAAAGTATGTCTTTTCATGCAAAATAAAGGCAATGCTAATGGGCCTAATCCAACCAAATTTCCAAATACTACAACCTTTGGGAAAAAAGGTTGCGCTAATTTTTAACTAATTTTTTCCTGTTTTCCCTCCAAGGGAACAAAAATCTGTGGGTTATGGGAGACCATTTCACCAGATATTTCGGTTAGTCCCCATTGCAGATAAACTGCCGAACAGTACCAAAGCGTTTAAAGAATTCATTATCTGCAGGCATACCACTCCTAATCCCAGAACAGAAACGGAGGTGAATTCTGTAATAAATTCTTTAAAATTTGTGTACCTTTACAAGATCACTAAATCCACCATTGTTTTCCCCATCACCGCCAAAGGGGTTTGCTGAACGAACCAATAAAAGTACTTGATGTCTTTAGACCACTATCAATCCCAAAAATGAAACTGGGGTGAATTATACCCGATTTGGGAGTGTGCATAAATTCTGCTTACAATGTTTCAAGGTGAACCCACATTTCTTGTATTGGGGGGGGGTAATAAACCTTTGCCCTTTTGAGTTGTTTATATTCTAATCCCAAACCAAAAATTTCAACCCTGATGATTTCGACAAATCGTACCAGCTTAGCTCAAAGGTTTTTTTGAAGAATCCGGAAACCTTTAAAACAACAGCTGAATTTAAAGATCCAAAAAACTCAGTAAAGCCTCCAAAAACAAAAGTTCGAGAGTTATCTGATTAACTTTTAAAAAAAAAGCTGCAAGCCAAAGCTTGATCAAAGGGTTTTTGGTCCCCCTTTTCGCGTATTAACAATCACTGGAAATAAGTATAAGGTTAGAGAGATTAGTACTGGTCAGAAATAAAGAATCGCATTTGGATCATATGAAGTTAGAAATGTGATGATAATGATGTTCCAACCCAGACAAAATGTGACAGACTCTGACAATCCTCCTGATCCTGTACTCTCTTCCTCTGATACTCAGTCAGATGATCAACCTGAATGTCGTTATTCCCTACGTACACGACAGGTATTGAGAAATCCTCAAGTATCATTTGTAACTTCCAATTCAGATTTGCCTCAAATGCAGCATGAGTTAGCCAATGCTACAGAGTTTGATCCTCCCAGAGATGAAAACCCATTCTGCATATGCCAATCTTACCCTACCCAGAGTTGGGGTTAAATGTAAATAACCTGTATAGATGAATAATACAGTAATCAACTTATCAGTATTCAAGAATTTTTTTTTTTTTTTGTTTTTCATGTTCTCTCCGCATTCTGAGAGTTAACAGTCTAGATTTGCATGCACCGAATCTGCCTTTCTGTTAAACACTCTTTCTTTGTATATATTCCTTCCTCAGAATCCGTAGATCACATGAATACAGATCGATCGATCAAAATTTTTGTTTTTATCACTTGTAATCTCAATGTTGAGTTCGTTGTTCATTTGTTGAGTTTTAAGTTGTACTAATAGTATACCTTGTATTACATTACAGTTTCAGTTACGTAAGCTTTCATTCCAATGTTCTACTTATGTATCTATAATGTTTCATGTTGTGTACTTTGACATTGTAAAAGAATCAGCCCAAGCCGTATACCTGCCATCTCTAGTTTGTATTAGTTGTATGTCGGGACGACATACGTTAGCATAGCCGAGCTCTCAGTAGTAGTAACCAGTTACCAGTAACCAGTTACCAGTAACCTGTCCGTTGACTCAACGACCAACCGTCTTGAGTCACGGTCGTTCATATTGTGCTGAGCTGACACTATTTCAAAACACCCACTACGGGGTACTGGCCAGCCGCCTAGTCAGTTTTACGAGTGTAGCCAAGGAGATAGGTACGGCTGCGGGCTCTGTCCACATATCAGTAATTATACGTATAACAGCCTACGTGAGTATTTCTACCCTAATCCACGTATCGAACTCCCACATGATATCTCTCACTACTACCAGTATCTCTCAATACCACCAGTATCTCTCACTAATACCAGTACCTCTCACTACTACCAGTATCTCTCACTACTACCAGTATCTCTCAATACCACCAGTATCTCTCACTACTTCCAGTATCTCTCACTACTACCAGTACCTCTCACTACTACCAGTATTTCTCACTACCACCAGTATCTCTCACTACTACCAGTACCTCTCACTACTACCAGTATCTCTCACTACCACCAGTATCTCTCACTACTACCAGTATCTCTCACTACTACCAGTATCTCTCACTACCACCAGTATCTCTCACTACTACCTGCTGGGTCTCTAAATAAATAATAATGAATTATTATATTGAGAGAAGCGCTAAACCTGTAGGGTTCATGTAGTGAATGTAGAATGGGAGGCAATAAGGTTTAGTGCGAGGAAGAGAGGAAGAGAAAGAGAGAAGGAAGAGAGAATATGAAGAATATGGCGATGAATAATGTAAACTACTGAAGATTTCCCCTCCCCCCCCACGTACACCCATGGCTGGGGGGAGGGGGAGTGAATCTGTCCAAGCGGCAAGTTGGGAGGCAGGACCCAGGAGCTGGGTCTCGACCTATTATAGAATATACATACAACTGACCGTACTGCCTTCCTAATCCCTTGTCTTAGTCCTTGTGGACTCTTAGTTGTCGCGGTCTTAGTTGTCGCGGTCTTAGTTGTCGCGGTCTTCGTCCTTGCGGTCTTAGTTCTTGTGGTCTTAGTTCTTGTGGTCTTAGTTCTTATCCTCTTAGTTCTTGTGGTCTTAGTTCTTGTGGTCTTAGTTCTTGTGGTCTTAGTTCTTGTGGTCTTAGTTCTTATCCTCTTAGTTCTTGTGGTCTTAGTTCTTGTGGTCTTAGTTCTTGTGGTCTTAGTTCTTGTGGTTTTAGTCCTTGTGGTTTTAGTTCTTGTGGTCTTAGTTCTTGTGGTTTTAGTCCTTGTGGTTTTAGTTCTTGTGGTCTTAGTTCTTGTGGTCTTAGTCCTTATGGTTTTAGTTCTTGTGGTCTTAGTCCTTGTGGTTTTAGTTCTTGTGGTCTTAGTTCTTGTGGTCTTAGTCCTTATGGTTTTAGTTCTTGTGGTCTTAGTTCTTGTGGTTTTAGTTCTTGTTTTCTTAGTTCTTGTGGTCTTAGTTCTTATGGTCTTAGTTCTTGTGGTCTTAGTTCTTGTGGTCTTAGTTCTTCTGGTCTTAGTCCTTGTGGTTTTAGTTCTTGTGGTCTTAGTTCTTGTGGTCTAAGTCCTTATCCTTTTACTCCTTGTGGTCTTAGTTCTTGTGGTCTTAGTGTCGTAGGGGTTCTTAAAAGGAGATATCGAGGGTTGAAGGTAGACACACTGGTTGGATGGTAACGATATATTGTCAGACTGTGATGATGGGAGATGGAGCCCAGCCTCTGCCTTATCCTAGCCTATGTCAAACTCCAACTGAGGCCGAGGTAGCTCGCCTCACACTCAAGCTGCATCCCGTGATGTCATACAGTCACAGGCCTAAGGGGTCTTCTATATAAACACATGGATGATACTATAATGCTCAGCTAATCTATACAACACGTGTAAGGGGATTCAGCAACTATGCTGACAGCTCAGTCATGTTACGTATGTCGTCCCGACATACACTACTATCCTATAGGCTGAACAGGCAGGTGGTTCTGGGCTGATTCTATACAATAACAAATTCATATATAACTTAGAACTAATGGATGGTATCGCAATGGATGTTAACAAAATGAGTTTTACGTAATGCATTACAAACTATAAGAACAAATCATTGTACAATATGGGATGGAATTGATCGATCGATCTGTATTCATGCACTCTACAGATTCTGAGGAAGAATAGTTAGTTTAATATGTTTATTATGCACCCCATACCCATCCTGTGGGCGGTAGTCAAAAGATTACAGAGGTACATAATTGGTCCAGGGACTGGACTCCAAAGTTTTGATAGCTGAGCAAGTTACAGAGGTAATGAACTCACAATTTACAAAGGTAATGAACTCACAATTTACAAAGGTAATGAACTCACAATTTACAAAGGTAATGAACTCCAGGTAAGTCTGGTGAGGAAGAATAAATATATATATACAAGGTGAAATTAACAGCAAAGGCATCTGGTGCGCACAGATCATTACTGTCAAATTCTCAGAATACAGAGGGAACGTGAATACGAAAAAAAAAAAAATCTGAAAAACTAATCAGTTAATAACAAACAGTTGACAATTTACTTCATCTCGGACATCTAGTTATACAGACTATGTACATTTAAACCCAATTCTGCGAGGGTGAGGTTTACATATGCAGAATGGTTATCATCTCTGGGAGGATCAAATTCCTCTGCAATGGCTAACACATGCCTTGACTGAGGGAGATTTGAACGAGTATCTACAAAAGATACTTGTGGGTTTCTCATTACTTGTCGAGTACGCAAGGAGTAACAACATTCAGGTTGATTATCTGACTGAGTATCTGAGGTAGAGGGTACAGAGTCAAGAGGATTTTCAGCATCTGTCACATTAGTCTGGGTAGCAATATCATCAACTTCGCATACTAATTTCATATGATCTAAATGTGATTCCTTGTACTTACCAGTACTAATTTCTCTAACCTTATACTTATTACCAGAGATATGTTCTACAACTCGATAAGGTCCGACAAACTTTTGATCGAGCTTAGGCATTGTGGATGTTTTATTGAAATTTGTCAGCATTACTCTCGAACCTACTTTGACTTTTGATGGCTTAGCACAGCTATTAGTTACTCTAGTAAATTCTGCTGTTGATTTATGAAGTGTTTCACGGATTCTTCTAAAAACACTTTGAGCCATGCTGGTACAAGTTGCTACGAAATCATCAGGGTTGTAATTAGGTTTCGGAGTGGAATATAACAACTCATAGGGTAAACGCTTGTCTACACCATACAATGCATAATGTGGAGTATCACCTATGGAAGCATTGTAAGCAGAATTTATGGCACATTGAACATCTGGTATGACTTCATCCCAAGTTTCACTATTGGGGTTGATAGTGGCTCTCAAAACATCAAGTACTTTCTTATTGGTTCGTTTGGCTAACCCATTGCTGGCAGGATGATGAGGAACAATGGTGGATTTAGAGATCTTGTATAAGGTACACAAATTTTCAAGAATCTCATTACAGAATTCACCTCCATTATCTGTTACTAAGGACTTAGGGGTGGTATGCCTGCAGATAATGCGTTCTTTAAACGCTTTAGCTATTGTCTCTGCAGTCTTATCTGCAATAGGAACTAACTCACAATATCTGGTGAAATGGTCTACCATAACACACAGATGTTTGTTGCCTTGGAGGGAACATTTAAAATTGGTTAACAAGTTAACAAGGTTCGCTAGTGGTTAGGTACACTTGGATTGGATTAGGACCATTGACATTTCCTTTATGTTGCATACAAACACTACATTTCTTAACATACTCGGAAATGTCAGTTGCCATACGTGGCCAAAAGTATTTCATTCTGGCTTGTTTCACAGAACGATCCATACTAGGGTGTGCAACACCTGGTGCATCATGAACTAGCTGTAGAGCTACGTTCACTAGTGACTGTGGAATTACTAACTGGTACACTCTTCTACTTGGAGTATCCAACTCGGCTGTTCAATACAGTAATTCCTGGTTCATTACAAAGTCACTAATGGGTGCTGGTGGCTTCACAGTCAGAATAAGATCTTCCTGGAGCAGGAATCGAATCACACCAGACCACATGGGATCTGTTCTTTGGGCATTTTTGACATCCTCGGCAGTAAATGGAGGATTTGCAGTAACTACACTAACGTGTCGCGATAAAGCATCTGCGACTACATTTGACTTGCCAGGTAAATGTTCAAAAGTAGGATTGAACTCTTGGGTAGTCAAGGTCCATCTGGCTAACCTTCCAGTAGGCTGTTTGTTCTGGAATAAAGGTATCAGTGGTGCATGGTCTGTCAAGACATGAACAGGGTAGTGGTAAATAATGTCTCGGAAGTGCTTCAAAGACCATACTATTGCTAAAGCTTCTTGCTCCATTACTGTATAATTACGTTCAGCCTTCGTAAGGACTCGGCTAGCAAATGCAACTGCCATCAGTCTTCTGAGCTAGTATGGCACCTCTGCCAGTTGAACTAGCATCAGTTGTTAGATAGAAAGGCTTAGAAAAATCTGGGAATTTCAAAATTGGAGCAGATGTTAGCCTTTCTTTTAGAGTTTGGAATTCTCTATCATGACGGAAGGTCCAAACGAAAAGAGCATCTTTCTTAAGCAATTCAGTTAGCGGAGCTGCTATTGAAGAAAAATTTGCAATGAAAGATCTGTAGAAACATGCTAGACCCACAAAGAATCTTACAGCAACAGCAGTTTTGGGAGTTGTAAAATTTAGTACTGCCGTTACTTTACTTTGATCAGTCGTAACTCCTCTAGGAGTGACTACGTGACCCAGAAACTTAATTTCTGATCTGAAAAATTGACATTTGGACAGTTTGATTTTTAAATTGGCTTCTTCAAGCTTACCAAGTACTATATCAAGTCTTTTCAGGTGTGTATCCACATCTTTGGACATGACGATTACGTCGTCTAAGTACACCATAAGTGCTTTACCTATAAGACCTCTAAAGTTATTGGTCATAAGTCTAGAGAACGTGATAGGAGAGGATCTTAATCCAAAAGCCATTCGTAGGAAGTGATAATGATCTGTGGGAGTAGAGAATGCAGTTAACTCTTGGCTGTCCTCATGAAGAGGAACTTGCCAAAACCCTTGTAACAAGTCCAGGGTCGAGAAGACTTTGTTATGTCCGATATTGGGTAAAAGATCACCTAGTACAGGAAGTGGGAAGCGATTTGGAATAGTTTTCAAGCCTGACCGCTTGGGTACGCTACTGGAGAATGCATTGGCTTGTAAGGACTTAATCCGTACATCATACTCTGCAGCAGTATGGTAGATTTCTGATCCAAGCTGGTAACCCTAAAGTTTAACGATCAAGTCGTCAATTTGGGCATGCCATCGGTAAGGGTCGAGCACAATGCGTAAGTCTCGCATGGAAACAAATCCCAGTAGAAGGTCACCAGGGAAAGTAATCTGGTCGACAACAAGAAAAGCAGCAGTATGGTCTCTGCCTTGGATAGTAAAGGTGAGCGAAGTCTGACCTCGGACTCGCAGAAGGGAACCAGCTACTCCACTCAGGGAGGTTACAGTAGTTGGTTCAACGAGGAGGACACGTCGTAACTGCTTCTCTTTAAACAAGATAGACCTTATGATATTAACTTGCGCACCAGAGTCCATGAACACATGAACGGGCGCATTATGGACAGAAGCTTGTACTAAAGGACCAATCATTTCGTTAGGAGTTATGTGGAAACAGAAAGGTGGGTTGTCATCGGAAAAGGGCATTTTCTACTTCATCCCCAAATTCCTCTATGTCAGAGACGTGTGAAGCGCATCAACAGCAGGGTTGTCATTCTAAAGGGCTGGCTAAGGCTTCATAGGAATTTTGAACTGGGAATGGGGGTACTCGTTATCACCTACTACTGTCACGACTGAGCGAGTAGACTTGGGCGCTCGGATTCCCCCGAATTGGAAGAATGAGCCTGGTTCTGGTTAGTTTGAGAACCACGACGTCTGTTTCCTCTCCTGGCTCTGTGGTTGGAACGGCCACGGAAAGATCTAGAGTACTGCAGGTTGTAGAGACCATTGCACTCACATGTGTCATGTCCATGAATTCTATGATAAGTACAGTAGGGAAGATCTGACTGGTACTCATCATCAGTACGACGCTTCTTAGGGTGACTATCATGACAATTAATAGCAATATGGCCACAGTAACCACAATTGTAGCAAGTTCTTGGACTGTGGGTACTGTACATACTATGGGTGCTACGGGAATGATGGCTCTTAACACCAGCTTTGGATGATGGACGCGAGTGATTAAGGTTGGGAGTTTTGGTAGTAGCACAAACTAGAGGAAGTACAGGAGTGGACAAAGTGATTGGTGTAGACTTACGATAAGGGAAGGTTCCCTTGGGACACAAATTTCGTACATGGATGAGAGCTGCGAGCGGTCCCATAGTAGCATCTAGAGGACTTGAATTGTACACATACATAGATGTCGGTGGCATTAGTTGTTTAATAACTCCAAATGCGGCTAATTTGGCAAACCCATCAAGGGTTGGTTTATCGTTATCTTTAAGGTACTTGGAATTTTGACCTGCTTTAACGAATGAGGATATTAGGTTATTAAGATGAAGGGCAAACTCATCTAATGACTCTTCTGGCCTCGGAGCTGTGCAAACTAATTCTTTGAGAACGACAAACGGATCGGTTTCTTGCACGGGTTCAAGATAGCTATGAATTAACTGTTCATAATCTTGCCACCTGGTTAGATCTTGGAAGTCCTTCATACGAATTAAGTTGAATACATGTGAGGCGGCTGGAGAATGGGCTAGACTCTCCTTTCCGATACTGATTAAACAACTCTCAGATGGAAGATCATCAACTGAAGCATCAGCTCTGGCTCAAACAGTGGTAAACCAACCTTCAAGGTTGTCTGGGTTACCACTGAACAATGGCATAGCATCATACGGATTTTGACTGAAATTATGCAGGCTAGAAGTCTGAGTGTATCTATTGTTTGATAAGGAGTTACTCGAATTTTGGGCTGACGCATTAATGGTTGTACTAGCAGCATGTGCTGAGGCATCGCTTGAGAAAACTTGAGACATGTTTGCAAAATGTAAAACAAGAATTTAGAGAAACAAAAGAAAACGTAACTGAGGAACACACAACACAGTGAACTTAAATGGGAAAAAAATGCTTAACTATTCTGCATAAGTAATTAAAAATTGACAGGTCACACAGTAAGCAAAGAACTCACAGTCACAGAGAAAATGCTTATCTGAACAAACAACACTTTGAAAATCAAGAGAACTTGTACTTTACTCAAATCTAATTTGCTCAACTTTTACTTTAAATTGAATGAATGGCAGTGAGTTGTCTTTACTTTCAATGCAACAGGGAAATACGCAATGAAATGATAAATCAATCAAAAAAATTGTTAAATTGGACTCAATAAAGCTTGTGCAAAAAAAAAAAAAAAAAACTGGTACACAATTCACTGAAACAAAATAAAATGGCACAGAAAGAATAAAATATTATGCACAGAACAGAGCATATGAAACTGCACTGAAATAAACTGCAGCAATATTGCAAATAACAACTGCTAATCAAAAAGTACTGCACAACACTGCATAAAATTTCTGCAAGAAAAACTTTAATGGCAACACAATATTTGCACATGAATTATTGCAAAATGAGTTTATGTGCAATAATAAAAAATATTACACACACAAGAAAAGAAATATATCAAGGAATGAACTGAGGGAACACTTTAACTCTTAACTGCACTCAAGCAACACTCAACAAGCGAAAGAACAATTTACTCTAAAAGAAGAACTTAAAAATTGCACTAAGAGTGAATTTGTTCAATGAAACATGGAAAATAATAGGTGCTAAAACACAGAACAAAAAGTTTGAACACTTACAGTGATGCAGAACACAACACTTACAGTGATGCAGAACACAACACTTACAGTGATGCAGAACACAACACTTACAGTGATGCAGAACACAACACATCAACATAAACACAATACTAGATTTTTTTTGCAATGAAACTTGATGTGTGAAAACTTTGATAAGATAATAATTATCTTGCTTGCACAAAACAATGGCACTATTGTCTGTGGAAATAAGACAAATTAGACACTGGCTAAATGAAAGAATATGAATACAAAAAAAAAAAATGTTCAACACACAGAGAACAAAAACAAAAAAGAAGACACAAATGCTGGGATGAAAAAATTATGTATAACTGAGACAACACTGAGTTGTGATGCAGAATATAAGGTGAAAAATTACTGAAATACTTCACTGGAATACTGAGAACACAAGGTGATTCTGAAGTGGAAACACAAGTTCTATACTGCTCATATGTTGCACACACAACAAAGGAAAAACACTAAGTACTTACTTTAAGTGTATAAAAAGACACACAACACAACAGACATAAGATATTGCACGAAAATTAACACTGAATTAAGACGATAAAAAAAATTTATTGCAAACAAACACTGAGTCTGATCGAGAGTCACTGAATGTCACTAAGAAAATCACTGGAACACAAAAGAAATGTCTCAACACTCGCAAATGTCTCTATAAAAAAATATTATCGCTGTAACAACTTGGTGAAGAATAAGGTTGATGGTAGTGGAGAGTAGAGGAGACTGGTTACTGACTCACTGCTCCTCAGCACACTTGATCGTAGAATTGCATTTAAATCGATGATAGACACACACAGGAGGCTTTCAACGGTTGGTGCCACTGTCGAAGACACACTCTAGCTCTTGACCCCCTATGTGGTCCTTAAAATATGGTGCTATAACCCCTCGTAGTGTACCAAAACACTGGTAGAGGTTGGGTGAGTGGGTTAATGGCTGAGTGAGGCGTCTGAGGCCGGCGTGGTGAGTGGGTGGGTAGGTGGGCTTAACAGGGCTAAGACCGGGGGTGGCGAGACACACGTGGTGAGTGGGCCTATGGGTTGAACGGCGTAAGCCTCACTGAGGACAACCACACTGCCGCGAAGATAATTCTAAGCTGGCTGGCTTAAAATACACCCACAAAATACCACAACACCACAGGGATGAAAAGCACTCAGAATGGCTTGGAGCTTGAACACAAAGCAATGAAGACTGTACTCACGTGGCTTGCTTGAGTACTGGGGTAAGACACCTGGGTTAGTTGCTAGCTGGCTTATCTTAACCCTTCACACAGAATAGCTTGATAACTTCTCACGATGAGCACAGCAGGGGGTGGAAGCTGGCTTGGCAGGCAAAAGAACTGGATGGAGTAGGCTAGGCTGGACTGGACTCAGTTGTTCTGACTCCCCCACCACAGACTGGAAGCTGGCTTATTTTGTAAACTCGGGTCAACCCCTCGGGAGTGATGCAAATAAGCAGATAACACTAATACAAAGAGACTGACCAGTGAATAATGTAGTGGCTGGTAGAAGCTTGAGAGAGTAGCTGGCTTGAGGTAGCTGGCTTGAGGTAGCTGGCTGGGGTAGGTCGAGTGTACCCTGCTCGGCAGGCCTACTCACAAGATGGCAGCCGGCTCCGTCGAAATTTATCTCCAGAAATCGCTGTAATCGTCAGAATTACAGGCCCTCCGTTGCCACCATTTGTCGTAGGGGTTCTTAAAAGGAGATATCGAGGGTTGAAGGTAGACACACTGGTTGGATGGTAACGATATATTGTCAGACTGTCATGATGGGAGATGGAGCCCAGCCTCTGCCTTATCCTAGCCTATGTCAAACTCCAACTGAGGCCGAGGTAGCTCGCCTCACACTCAAGCTGCATCCCGTGATGTCATACAGTCACAGGCCTAAGGGGTCTTCTATATAAACACATGGAATGATACTTAATGCTCAGCTAATCTTAACAACACATGTAAGGGGGGTTCAGCAACTAGCTGACATTGTCCTTATCCTTTACTCCTTGTGCTTTTTAGTTTTGTGGTCTTTTTCTTTGGAAAA
>NW_026475470.1:0-10812 GCF_026875155.1 Cherax quadricarinatus
AAAAATAAAAAAAAAAAAAGGGTTTTTTTTAAAATTTTTTACCAAAAAAAATTTTTTTAAAAAAAAAAAAATTTTAAAATTGGAAAAAAAAAAATTTTTTAAAAAAAACCCCCCCCCAAAAATTAAAAACCCCCAAAAAAAAGGAAAACCGCCCCCAAAAAAAAAAAAAAAGGGGAAAATTAATTTAGATAAACACCCAAAAGGAATTTTTCCCTCTTTTTTTTAAAAATTAGGGTAAATTTTTTAAGTTTTTTCCCGAGGAAAAAATAGGTTTAAAATTTTTTAAACAAAAACTTTGGGGAACAGCTCTTACTAAAAAATATGAAACCCCAAAAAAAAAAATAAAAATAATAAACTAATTAAAAATTCAATAACTGCCTTTCCCTTCCCCTTTTTGAAAATGATTTTAAAAGGCTAAAAAATTTTTGGTGAATCCAACACTGTAAACCGTGGACCAGTTGTAAAAATATGTAATTCCCAAGGGGAAAAACTTTAAAATTTTTTGTTATAGGGGGAAAAACTCCGGGGATGTTAATCTAGACTTGAATCTAGAAAAAGTTAAGATTAAATTTTTAATACTTGCCCTTTTAAAAGAAAATTTTAAAACTTAAAAAAAAAGGTTAAATTTGGGGCAAATACCAAATTTTTTAAATTTTAGAAAAATGCCCAAAAAAATGGAGAAAATGGTAACAAAAAAAAAAAATTAACCCACCCCTTTTTTTAAATGGGTTAAGTCCTTAAGTTCCCCGATTACCCCCTTAGAATAAAAAATTAGGAAAGAAAAGAAAAAGGCAAATTAAAACATTTTAAAGTTAAAAAGGAACTAAATTTCTGTTGGGAAGGCTTTTAAAAAAAATAAAGTTTCATGTTAAAAATTTTACCCTAAAAATTCTTAAAAAGAAATTAAAAGGGTTGAGATTAATGCGATTAATGGAAAAAAATTGGGCCCAAAATGAGAAAAATTAATAGCTTAGGGGATAAAGAGGACCCTTTTTCCTTCCAAGTAAATTTAAGGAGGGGGGAATGCAATTTTTTTGGGCTGCAAGTCGGAGGGCCCAAATTGTGCCTGGTTTCGAAAAAATTATTCCAAATATTTTCCCGATGGGGGACTTTTAAAAGGGTTATAAGGTTTTGGGGTCCCTTGGGGGCCCTTAAGTGGGAAAAACATGTGCTGGGTGGGGGTTTTAAACCCACCCAAAAAACAAAAAAAAAGGTTAGCAAAAAGGTAGAGAAAAGGTTAGGTTATTGCCAGATTTTCTGGAGGGGGAAAAGATAAAAGGGGAAGGAGGCCTAAAGATTTATTAAAAAAAAATGAAGCTAAATAATGAAAAAAAAAAAAATGATGGGCCCGGGGTTTTGAGGGCCCTTTTAAAATTTTTAAATTAAATTTGTAAAGGGGTTTGATAAAATTTTTAAAAATCACGATAAAAGTCACCGGGATGGGGAGGTTCAAAAGAGAAATGGGAAAACGAATGGGAACCCAAAGGGAATTTTTGGGACCCCATTTTTAGGTTAAGTGGGGAAACCCATGAGGTGGTTCAAAAAGGGGAAAAACATTTCTTGCAATATTTTCAGGGTTTTTTCTAGAATTGTTGTTTGGGGGGTTGGGTAAAATTTTTGGGTTTTAAATTGGAATTTTTACAAAAAAAAAATTTAAAACGTTTAAAAGAAAAAAAATATACCCAAGGGGGAATATAAAAAAAGAGATTTACCCAAATTTGGGAGGTCCATTTGAGGCTTTTCAAAAATTTTACCTTAAGAGTGAAATTTTTTAATTTGAAAAAAACTAATTTTATTTTTTAACAAATTTTTGTCTTTTTAAAAGTAGGAGGCTATTTTTTTAGGTTTAAAAGATTCCAAAAACTTTATAAGTTTCTGGGGTGGAAATTTAATTATGAATTTCTAAAAAATCGTTCAAAAAAAAGAGTTTACAAAATTCTTTCAATTAAAATTTTGGTATAAATCTAGGGTTTAAAAGCCCCAAAAATTTTGGGAAACATTAAAGGTTAGAATGGGGCCAGGTGGGTTTTAGAAAAAAACCTAATTTGGGTTTAAAGTCCCCCTGGGATGGCGTGGGTTTTTTTACTCCAAGGGAAAGGTTTGTTCGGGAAAAGGGAAATTACGTCTGTGCTGTTGATAAAAACGAATTTGAGTATTTAAGGGGATAGGGTTTGGGTTTGGGTTAAAACTTCCTTTAAAAGTCGTAAATTTAAAGTCTTTTGTTATAGGGTGTATAAAGGGAAATTTCAAAATTCGATTTTCTAGAAAGCCCCAAATTATTCTTTAGGTTCAGAAACCCATTGATGCCCAAGGGTTTTTTAAATTGTGACTCCGAGTTTTTGGGTTTTTGTCCAAAAAAGTAGATTTAAACCCGTGTGGGGTTTTTTTGGGCGATGAGATTAAGTAATGCGGGTTTTAAAATGTTCAGAAAATTTAAAATTTTTTGGGTTTTCAGAAAAAATCGGTTAAAAAAGGGAGTTTAGTGTTGTTTTAATTAGAATAAAAACCCTACTAATGAAAAAAATTTGGGATGAGAATAAATATTGTGTGATCGTGGAAATACTTTTAATTTTCTAAAATGGGGGGAAAGGCATGTTTTGGGAGCCCTAGGCTTTCCTCTTGTTGGTTTTCAAAAAAGAAGGTAGTTTTTCCGGGTTTAGGAGTTTTAAATTCCCTTTATACATCTATCTGCCCATTTTGGGATATTTTAAAAAATTAGAGGGGTTTCTGCATATTGTGACCCGGGGGGGGAAAGGGTTTGTTGCCATTCAAGGGACGAAGGTGGAAGGCCGGGAAATTTAAATGTTAGGGTTTTTATTTTTAAAGCTTCTCAAAACAAAAATTTATGAAATAAAAAAAACAGCTCCCAAATTAAAAAATTAGAGATCCCGATGGATGAGTTAATATTTCTTGCTGCGTAGGGGTCTGGGTATTTCTGAATATCGTCGTGGCATGCCATTTAACCCTAGGAGTGTTGGGGGAAAAAAGGGTTTAAATTTTTACCCCAAAAAAATATAGTAAAGAAGTGAGGGTTTTAATCTTAAAAGAATTAAAGAGAAAAATCCAGTGAATAAGGGGAAAATCGGGGGAAACAATACCTCCAAAAAATTAAAAAAACAGCTCCCATGGTTTAGAACGTAGGGGAAAAGTGGCAAAACCTTTAATGGGTTTGTCAGGGAAGAATAAGGTCGTTTAAGAGTTTGCAAAGAAAAACCCTTTTAAACCCCACCTACTGTAAAAAAAGAAAAAAAAAACCCTTTAAGGTTTCCCCGGAGGGGAGGGAAAAGGTATGAAAAATTTAGACCCTTTGGAGAGTTCTTATTTAATCGGGAAATTTAATTCCTGGGGGAATTACCCAATTTTTTGGTTGCTGAGGGAAAGTATGCTCGGGGTTGCATTTTCCCCCTTTACAGTAAAATTTTATGGTAAAGCTACACGAGGAACCCTAAAATTTTCCAAATTCCCGTTATGGAAATAGATTACCCCCTAGTGTCCCGGAAGGGCTTCTTTTTTTGCCTAAAATTTTTGTGTGACGATGTGTGGACTATGCCGAAAGCTGGTGGAATTAAGATGTGACCTCGGGGTGCCCAAAAAATCAGAATAAGTGTTGGTAGAGAAAGGATTCCCCCTCCGGCGGGGTTTTCCAAAGAAAGTAGTGTTTTAAAATTTGGGTTCGGTAAGAAGTTTTGTAATTGTCCTGCTAGAACGGGGGGGAAAAAAAGCAAAGGGTACTGCAGTAAATGAAGGGGAACATACGAAAAAAGGGTTTTTGGGTTCTATGGATTATCCTCGGTTGTATATTGTTTGGCTGTATTTTTAAAAAATTTTAAACACCCTCCGGGGAATTTGAGGGAGACCCGGGCCCCAAATGAAGGGGGAGAAGATCCCTAGGTCGATGAGGGCCCGGGCATGGGCGTTTGATGCTGCTAGAGGGGGGGAAAAAACGGGTTCCCCCCTTTTCCCGGGGACACCTTCTTTACTATTCCCCTTTTTGGGAAAGAAGGGTGAGGGGAAAAGGGTTTTTAAAATTTCGGGAATTTATTTTTATTTTTTCGGGGGAAAGGCCTATATCAGGGGCTCAAGTAAAAAGGGAACAAAACCAATTTCCCAAAAACCCCCCAAAGTTTTGATTGGTAAATATGAAAAAAAAATTAAATTACAAAGGGGCGTGGGCGGGGACGATTACATTAAAAATTTGATGTCTCCAAATTAATCTTTGGGGGCCCAAAAGTTCGGTTTCAAAAATAAAATTTCTAGGGAAGGGGCCCTTACTTTTCCCGGTTTCGGTTTGAACACAAAGTTTTTGAGTACCGTTGCCCTTTATGATTTGTTGGGGAAAAATTTCATGGGTTGCGTTGGTTTTAGGGGGAAAAAAAGACGTCAAATTGAAATTTTTGAAAAAGGTTAAAAATTACTAAAGCTTAAGAGAAAATTCTTTGGGTATTAAGTAGTAAAGCCCCAATTAGCGTTCTATAAAAAATTTTCCTTTTATCGGGGCTTTTTTACTTTTTAAGGTTTTTAAAATTTTATGGGGGTTAACTGTAGTTTTATTTTTTTAAAAGGAGGTTTTTTCTTAGAAGTTAAATTTTAGTTTGGAAAAAGGTTTTAAATTGGGTTTGGTTGGATAGGCTTAAAGTTTGATTCTTGTTTGAACTTTTATTTTTAATTAAGGTATATGTGTATCTTGGTGGGGAAAAAAGTAAATATAAAAAGAGATAATTTATAAAAATTTCTTTAGTTTTGTTATTTGCATTTTGGGAAAGATTAAATTTTTGGTTTGGGTCCGTTTTAGTAAAATTAAAAAAAAGTTTGATAAATTTTTGTGCCACCCCAATCGCGGTTAGACTTAAAAGCTTAGAAAAGGGGGTTTTTAGTTTGGTTTTTTTTTTGGTTTAAAGGAAAATTGAAAAATTTTTAGAATAAAAAGGGAAATTTGGTTTTTTGGGAATAAATGGAATTTGGTTTAAAAAAAATTTGGGAGGGACTGGGGAAATTAAGGTAAAAAAACTGGATTAGTTTTCCCCTATTATACTTAAAAGTTAAAAAAAAAAATTTGGGTTTAATTAATAGATATGGTCTTTAAATTCAAAAATTTGGGGGGTATTTTAGTTTTGGGTAGGGAAAACCTGTTCTGTAAATGTTAAAACACGAAAAATTTACTTACTCTTGTTTAGCAGTTTTTTATCCCGTCATTATCAGATAACCTTTGTTGGGGTTTAGTTTTTAAAAATTTGAGAATAAAGTTTATTAGATAAGGTGATTTTTAGGGGGTAAAAAGAAAGGGGGTTAAAAATAAAATTTATTTTTTTACGAATCAGTAAAAAATTTGTTTTGGGAAGGGGGATTTAATTGTAATTTTTTAATTTTTGTAAGTTAGTGGATATGAAAACTAAAGTATTTTAATTTATCCCCCCTCGCTTCCGTTTAAGGGTGGAAAAAGTCGTAAAAATAGTAGGGGTACTGGGAAAGGTTTTTACCTGGAACTAAAATTTTCTTTTTGGGAGAGGATATGCGTTAAATTTAGAATTTAAAATTTTATTGAAGGCAATCTTTAGGGGAAAATTAATTGAGGACAGTTTCTGTGGATTAGAATTGTGAGATATTTAATGTTTATAGTTTGTTTTTTGTTGAGTGGGGGTTTGTAAATCTTTTGGAGGGGGTAAGAATTTTTGGTTTTATTCAAATTCGTTGGGTGGTTTCCCAATAAATTGGGGGATTCTGGGGTTTATTCAGCCTTTTTTTGGGGTGCTATTAAATTGTTTGTAAAAGAGCAGAATTCCCGGGGAATTTTCTAATTTTTCCTTATTTTTTTGTCGGGCCCGGTTTTTTCAGTTTATTTATTGCTTTAATTTTTTTGAGGGGTTTTTTCCCTTTTGATTTAGGATTAGTTTGGGTTTTTTATATAGGGAATGTTATTTTTTTTTTTTGTTTTTTGAGATTAAGGGTCTTCCCTTTTTTTAAGGGCCGGGGTGGGTTCAAATTTGTAAATATTCTTTATTAAAGGGGGGGGTTTGTGGTGTAGCCAACTAACTTATATGGGTAAGGTTAGCTTTAATTTTGGGTTTTTCCATGTGTTTTTTGTTGGAAGATTTTGGTTCCAATAGGAAATTTAGTTTTTTTCAGGAAAAAATTTTGGGGGTTTTTTTGTTAAAAATTCCTTTTTTCTATAGTTTGGCTTTTGGGTTTTTGTTTGGCAGAGATAAAACGCACTCCTTTTTATTTTGCAGAAGGGGAGTCTGGGGGTTGGGGTTTTTGGGGTTTAAAACTGGAGTATAGGAGAGGGTGGGTGGGGGAACCCTTTTCCGCCCCACTGGATACGATTTAAAAAGAATTATATGGCTTGGGAAAAAGGTTTCTTTTTTTTTATCTTTAAATTTTTTAATTTTTTTCCTTAGGTTTTTAAATTTAATTTTTGTGAAACTAAATTTTTTATGTTGATGGGGACTGGAAAATTCTTCCTTTTAAAGCTTTCAAAAAAATTTGTTTTAAAATAAACTAAATAGCAAATTTTTGAAAGGGAAGGCCCGTTAAAAAAGGGGAGCCAAAGGGTCGTAATATTTTTAGGAAAAAAATAGATGACAGTTAGAAACTTGACTGTGAAAATATAAGGGTTTCCCCTTTCAGAAACCCAGCTTTCCCATCCTTGTTTAAAAAAAATTTTTGTGGGGATAAGAGGGTTTAAAAAAAGAAGTGGTTTAAAAGGGTAAAAAGGGGAAGGCCCCCGGAATTTTGATAGGGAGGTGAATGGGAGGGTCAAAGGATTTGAACTGATAATATTAAGCGATTTCCCCCCCTAATTTTTTTTTGGGGGTGGATCGAAGGATGGGGGTATGAAATAGAAAAAAATCATTCAGGTTGAAAATGTATGGGTAATTAGAGGGGTTTGCCCGGGGGAAAATTATCAGGGTCTCCCAGTAAGTAGGGGTTTTGGAGAGTTTGGAGGAATAGGGTATAAATTTTTGATTAGGAACCCCACAATATTTTTTAAATGTAAAGTAGGGGTGGAAGGGGATTTTGGGCTAGAGAGGAGGTTTTCTCCCAAAGGGTTGTTGGCTCCCGGTGGGGATGGAAAAAAAATTGGGGGCGAGTGTTTGGCCCGCAGCAATTAGAAATTGGGAGCAAAAAAATTGGAATGTTTAAAAAATGAGTTAGGGGGGGTTTTTTCAACTGCGAACCCCCCAAATTTTTTTGGGGCTAAAATTTTGCCATATAGGGAATGGCAGAAAATAAGTTTGTAATAACGGTGGCACCCCAAAAAAGTTTTTTGTTTTCCCCAAGGGGAGGAAATAAAAAACCTTTGGGAAAAGGGGGTTTGGGTATTTTTTTAAAAAAAAGGAAAAT
Organism: Cherax quadricarinatus; assembly: GCF_026875155.1. Lineage (NCBI taxonomy): Eukaryota > Metazoa > Arthropoda > Malacostraca > Decapoda > Parastacidae > Cherax > Cherax quadricarinatus. The sequence goes on from NW_026475470.1 coordinate 7,342, forward strand.
TTGAAAAAACCCAAACCTCCAAACGGGGAAAAAAGGGAAAAGACCCCTAAATAAACCTCGTCCGATGTGGGGGGTAGTTTAAAATAAAGAAAAAAAAGGAAGGGCCCCCTTTTCCCTGAAGGGTGCGGAAAAATCACCCGTAATTAAAATCACGACAAAATGGGGGGCTACTTCGAAAAAGCTAGGCCCAAAATGCGGGGTAAATGAATTGACAAAAAAAGTCCGGTTGCGAATCTGGCTAATAGACATAACCCCAAGAGGGACCCGGGAAAATTTTAAAAAAAATTTGGGTGTTGTTGGAAAAATTTGGATTTTCTCGAGGCGGAAATTTAAAGAGTTTAAGCAAAGGATTGGGGGTTTTTCGAAAAGGGCGAAATCATAAGTTTTGGGGGAGTGAAATTTTGTTAAAATTTAAAAAGGAGATAAGGGTTGGTTTTATGGTTATTAGGTTTGGGGTTTCGGGGTTTTTAATTTTTGTTTTTTGTGGGGGTTTTTTTTGAGCGTTTATCTCGAATTATAAGCTTTTTTTTTGAAAGTTTTACAAGGTTGGAAATTTTTTTATTAAATGTGTTTGGGTTTATGAGAGTTTACACGTTCGGGTTGGTTTAGAGGGGGGGTTTTTTAATTTTTTTTTAGTGTTTGGTTTTCTGTGAAGGGGCTTTGGTTTATTTTTTATTGGTCTCTATTGTTCGCTACATGGTAAAGATTATTTTAGGGGGTTTGGAATTTTTGTATGTTTAAAATTTTTTTGGGGTTTAATTTTTGGTTTTTTAAAGGGGTTTGTGAGGAATTTAAGGCTTAAATTTAGGTGGGTTTATTTATTTTATGCTTTATGGGATTGGTTTAAAAATAAACCAAAGATTTTTGTTTTTTTTCTGGGTTATATTAAAGGGGTTGATTATTTTTAAAATATATTTTGTTTTTTTTTAAAAGTTTTTGGGTTGTAATATTAATAGTTTTCAGGGAAAGTTGGAAAAAAAAATTTGGTTTAAATTTTTTTGGGGGGGTTTTTGTCAGTGAATTTGATTTTGTTTAAAAGTTTTATTTTTAATTTTGATCAGTAAATTATTTAAAGTTTTTACATTAGAAAATTTTTGAGCTCATTGGGGTTTCCCCTAATTGTATTAAAATTTTTGGGTTTGGGCCCATCAAAACCCGAGCGAATTCAGGCTGGAATTTAAAATTTGTTTTTATTTCTTTATTTGCTTCCCTTTGCCCATTTTTAAAATTTTTTTTTTGAGGTTTTTAAAAAAAGTGAAGGGAGATTAAAATGGGGGTTGTTACTTTTTCGGGGGGTTAAAATTTGGGTATCAGGGGGGACTAGGGTTTTTCTGGGGGTTTTTTTTTGTTCCCGTGTTTGCCGGTTTTTTTGGTTTTAAAATTTCCCTTTTTTTATATTTCAAATTTTGGTTGCCTAAGGCCCCCTGTGGGAAGGCCCGGTTGCGGGGTCGATAGTATTGGCGGGGGGGGGTTATTGAAGTTAGGAGGTTACGGTTTTAAACCCGGGGTTTTTTGGGGGGGTTTTCAGAGGTAAAAAAAAAATTTTTGTTGGGTTTGAGTGAGTTTGGAATTCTAGGGGGGTTTATTTTAGGTTTTAAAATGTTTGCGTTAATTTGGGAAAAAAAAAATTTAATTGCTTATTTTTTCTGTGGCTATAAGGGGTTTTGTGTTTAAGGGGGGTTGGGTTGTTATAGGAGGGTGAGGTTTAAAAAGGGGTGGGAGTAGTGATGGTAGGTCATGGTTTTTGTTCTTCAGGTTTTATTTTGGGTTTTGCAAAATATAGTTTATGAGCGGTTTGGGAGGCGAAGTTTGAATTTAATTTTGGAAAGGGTTGCTAAATGTTATACCCCAATATAGGTTTTTTGGTGGTTTTTATTAGTTGCAAAGGGAAAAATTTTGTGTTTCCCCCCAAATTTAAATTTAAAAGGAGAGATTAGTTTAATTATTAGAGGGGGTTAGATTTAAGGAAATTAATTTATTTAGAGTTTGGGTTTGGGCTTTTTTTAGGGGGTTGTTTTTTCTTTATATTGTATTAATTTAAAGGGAGCATGGGGGTTTTTTTTAAATTTCCCCTTAAATTTCTTTGTTGTTCTGGAAAAAGGGGGGAGTATTTTGTTCTTGTTTTAAAGCATAGTGTTCCGTTAAAATCAGATTGTAAAGGGTTCATTAATTTTGGGGCGTTTCAAATAGGTAAGGTGGCTGAGGTTAAAGGCGTTTGGGTTTGTAAATCTGGTAGAAGTTGAAATTTCTTCAATTTTAAGGTAGATTTAAAAGATTAATACTTTTTTTGACAGTTTTGAAGGATGTTAGTTTGAATTAATTAAAATTTAGTAAAAAAAAGTAGGGGGGGAAAAAAAGTCCGAATAAATTGATTGAGGTGTAAAAGGGAGTTGGGGGGTTTTTTAAAGGGGTTTTTTGGGGGGGGAAACCCCCATTTTTTTTTGGGTAGAGGAAATTGAATAGAGGAAAAAGAAAAATTGGGAGTAAAAGTAAAGATTTAAGGAAAAAGAAGGAGAATAATAAAGGTAAGTAGAAGGGATTGAAATTTTTTCTTGGGTTAAAATTCATTTTGGAATAAAACCTGAAAAAAGGGGTAGGCCCCCCTAAGAAAAAGGTTTATAGACGAGATGATTTTGGGGAGGGGACCGTAATTTTTTCGTTTAAATTTGGAGGAAAAAAAAAATGTCTGGGGGATGCGAAATGGAAGGCCACAGAAGCCCAGATTAGAGTTATATAAGAAAGTAAATTATTCAGGGGGCTCATTAAAAAAGTGGGAAAAAGTATTCATGTAATGATTTATAATGAGTAGGGCAAGAAATTTTTTGGAGGGGTGTTGATTTATTCCCCTAGTGGGTCCCAAAAAACAAAGAGATCCCCCCAAAAAAGAACATGTGGTGTAAAACTTGAGGATAGTAAGAGATCAAGAATATTGGGGCAAGTTTTTTTATTTTTATGAATAATAACTTGGGGCAATTAGACCTTCATGCTTGGGGAAATCAAAAAAAGGAAGGGGGCAGCCCCTAGTTTAAAGGGGAAAGAGCTAAGGAATAATAAGCGAGACTATTGGGGAAAAAAAATGTTAAGGGTTTAAGAAAAAATATGATGGCGATCCAAGGGCCTGGATTAAGAAATATTTCGGGAGGTTCAGATGGAAATGATTTTCTTTTGATGGGTTAAAGGGATGAAAGATAAAGATTAAGTTAAGACCAATTAGGCTGGGAAATCACGAGGAAAAGAAAAACGACCCGGGGGACCCCCCGACAAAAGTGAGAAAATAAAAAAGATTTTATAAGGTTTAAATGAATTATGATGATTACTTTTCAAAATGAGGTATTCCCTTAAACTTGAAACTTGTTATTTTTATAGTATATGTAGAAGTGTAAGGGGGACGAAAAGGTTTTATCTTTTGGGATTTTTGCGATTCAAATTTTCATAAAAAGTGTTGGGATTAAAAGGGGGAAAGGGGGGTTT
>NW_026475471.1:0-10800 GCF_026875155.1 Cherax quadricarinatus
TTTTGCAATCCGTAATTTTAAGATCTACATTTTTGTTTTATGTCAGGTTATGTCCCCAACATTTAAAAATTTTGCATTTGTCTATATTAAACTGCATCTGCCACTTCTCCACCACTTGGAAAATTTTTAAATTTTTCCGAACTATAGCGCCTAATGGTTTTTATGTCCCGTAGGAGCCCAAATTTTTTGAAAATGGAGAGAACCAAGAGCCCCCTTTGGCGCATGAGGATGTGCGGGGGGGGGGGAGGGGATTGTTTGAATGGGGGTGGGGAAGCAGGAAAAACATGGAACCCGAAATTGACATTCCGGTGGCCTAAGGTTTAAATAGGGCCCTTTTCTAATAAGAAGGTCGTAACTGTTCCCTGGGGAGAGGAGGAACGTGATTTACGGGACTAGGAAATAGAGTGGAAAAAGTTGATAAATGGGACCGGGTGACTACGTGTCACAATGGAGTGCCCTGGGGAAAATTCCCCTTTGGGTTTAATCATCAACCATCGTCTCAGACTTAAGGTTTGACCTTTTTTTTTGTTAATGTTTGAACGTTAAATCGTCTTGTGAATAGAAATGTAATCAGTGTAAAAACATTGATTTAAAGAGAAAGCGGGATTGAAATAGGCCCCCTGCCCCGAGTGAACGCTGACCTCGTAACGGGATATGGAGATTTATAGAATCACCTTCTAACCGGGGACGATCCGACGGATACCTCTCTGCCGGAATGAGAACCTGTCGGTGTAGCAGGCATAAAAATGAGGTGTAAATGGAAAAATAAGATATCAATCACCCCAGTTAAGTAACCCTTTATTATACAACCTTAGGCTGGCCATTGGTGGTATTTATAATTGATAGGTTTGAGTGACCCAGCAAATCAAGTGCCACCGAGAACCTGGAATGGTGGGATTATGTAAAATGCTTTTTTTGATGGATGTATCCGGTGTTTTTACCCCCCCCCCTCATTCAGCTAAACTAAATAAACTATACAGTCCCCCAATTAATTGTAGCACCGTACTTTGGGTGCATCCAATTTAAAATGGTTCGGATAGAAATGGATAAGATTTGAGGCCGAAAGGGAAACACTTGCGCGACCAGGGGGGTTAAGTTTTCTCACTGTCTACCGGGGTGACTACGGAAACAAAGTTAGCACCCTAGGAAATTTTCCATATCTGCCGCTTGTCCTTCGAACGGAGCAATCAGTTGAATATTAAGTGAATTAAGTACCTTAATAAATTAAGTGACTGATGGAAGGAAGTGGGTATAGGGTACACAAGTTTGAATCGATCGTGTGTGGTGGATGATAATTAGCCCAATAAGTGCTAGCACATGGGTGGACTCGGATTTATACAAGCGTAACGTTGCATGAATTCTCTTTATAAAGCGGCTACTTACGTTGTATAATGGGTGATTATTAATTCCCTAACATGGCTGGTGTCTGGGGAAGTTAGTTGCGACTGGCAGTCATGGATGCCAAAGCAAAAAGAAAGCGTCACTACAAGCTCATAAGGGTCTTGTGACTAAATCTTACAAGACGTGTATGGAGTTTAATGAATCAAGAAAACGGTAAACCCTGATGATTAAAGCTACACCTAGAAGCCTTAGGAAATAAGCATGAGTCATATAGATTGTGGTTTACAAGACTATGAAAAGAAGCTGCTAGAGAACTGTGGCAGAGGATTGCTGAAAGGGAGCGACTGCTAGTCAACATTATGAAGGGAGGACAACATTGTGTCCTGCAAACTAAGCTTTGGAGGAAGGTTAAAGGGTTTAATCAATGTTGTTGGTCAACCTTTAAGGAAACTCAGAGGCATCTACAAAACTCCCAGATTATGTATGCCTGTGTTAATCCGGGAGAAAGGGGGGTGAAACTGGAGGAGGTTTGGTCTATACTTCAAAGCAGTCGTACATGATAGGAGTGATCTTGCAGTGTTACCAATTATGCCTATTTAAAAGGGCCAGGTAAGGGGAGATGCGCATGTTCTTCATACAAGAATTCCCCAAATGTAGATGTCTCCTCTATTGTGCCAGTTGACTTGTTGGAGGTCACATACGCACCTTGGAGCAAAGTAGGCTGGACCTTGTAGCTAATTGGCTTAATTTGAAGATCCAGATCACACACCGCAACATTTACAGCTCAATTTAGGATCAAACTAGAAAGCACTCTTAAGACCTTGAGTAATCAATATGATTGAGGAAGCAGAGTGGTTGTTGAAGTGCCTTGATTCAGAATAAATTGAACCCACAAGACATATAGAGTTGTTATTAACAGATTTCTCTCACGGTTATTCAGGTTGGAAAGAGGAGAGTGGGGACTGCAAGAGCTAATTGTCCAACTGCAGGGACCAGCCAACCCATATCTCTAGGAATACCCGTCTACAGACCCCAGTGCACCTGCCAGTTCCACAAAGGGAAACCTTATCCTATTATCAATAATCCTAAGCCACCTACTACACGGGGTTACGTAGGCACGTATCACGTGACAGGTGCCAGTTATAGGGTTCTCCACCTCCAAGCAAAGAGGAGAAGTACCACAAAAGGGGTGCCCAGTTGATAAGTGGTCTCAGGCAAGGAAAGGGAGATTGTATCTTCTGCCAACGGTACTCATTTCTCTAAGAACTGTAATGCCCTATACTTCATGGGATGTTAAAGTGGAAAGATTGGAAGAGCTTGCTAGAGGTATCAGGTATGTCTAGGAAATCATAATGTAAGGGATTGCCGTGCTAACTTGCACTATTGGTATCAGTGTAACAAGGGAAGACACCTCATAGCTATGTTTAAGGGAGATCTAATCGTAAGGATGGTAACATAGTAGTATGATAGTGATAAATGAACCCAGCACACAAACGTAGCCCACGTAAAGATTGCAGCTAACGTCGGTAATGTGGCCTAGCTGAGGTTAGCTTTGCTGTGTTGGATGTGGTGATTAATGATAAAGGCCGTAAATCCAAAACTGTAACAGCATTACTGGATCAGGGATCACACGTACTTATAAATCTTAAAACTGCCTTAATGGGATGAAGGTACAAATGGGAGATCTGCTATCTCAGATATCTGGCGTTCTCTCGAATAAGAGGCCCAGTCATACGACATGTTTATGTAACTGTCCGGCTGGGCAATGAGGAGTAACGTATTAATGCCGTATTTGTGATAGGCTCCCAGAGTAAAATATCTTTACATAGGCTTGTAACGCGTCTGAAAGGCTTTCGAGCAAGGTTGTTTTGGCACCCTTCGGGGTTAAATTAATTGATCGGTGGGGCCATAGTATTTGATAGGTAGTGACCATTATGCCACTCTTTGTATAGTGGTAGGACAAAGGGAAATGCGAGTCACCTTCTAAGGGACCGCGGCGCGTCATGTGATGTATGCCAGGCTTCTCGTACGATAAGGAATGACTGGAGGAATCCATAAATACAGTTCCGGTGTGTGGCTTATCTCTGAAGTATCACCAGTATAAAATATACTTCAATAGAGGATAGTGAACTGTGGATAAATTATGGGGAATTGGACAGCATAGGATCAATGTAAATGAAGAAAGTCCAGATGATTCCTTTACTCAAGAACAATACATGAAGGATGTTAAATGTGAATCTGGACAATACGGGGTGAGACTTCCGTGGAAGCTGAAAACACCAGAACCTATCCAATCAATACCGCGTGGGTGATGGCAATTAAAGGGCCCCAGCTCACGAATTGAGCTCAAGACACCCGAACTGTTGACTGCTTACGATGATCTAAATTAATGAAGCGTTAAAATAATAAATTCATAGTGGCGGTACCTCCCGAGCAAACCAGATTTATGGTCAACTATTTGCCACACCACGTGGGAATGAAGGATTCTAAAGACCCTCTCTGAGGATTGTGTTTAATTGTGTGCCAGGAGTAATAAAAGTTGTACCTAGTTTGAATGACTGTTTGATGACAGGTCCGTCGTTGACGGAAAAAACAGGGAGACATACTACTAAACATCAGGGTTAAGACTTATGCTTTACGGCAGACATAGTTAAAGCTTTTCCTGAGAGTGGGTCTGCAGGAGGCTGACCGGGATTGCACTAGGTTCTTATGGCCCGGAATCCTAGTGACCCACTTAGTCCCCCTGAAGACTTTTCGCTTCAGGAGTGTATTGTTTGTGCTACCTCCGTCCGTTCTACTCCAGGCAAAAACGATAATGCACACCTTAAGAGTAGGGTGGTCCACTGAGTGGAGAGTAATGGGTAAACAATTTTATGTGGACAATTTCCTGGGGTGTGACGTTATGAAGGAGGAAACTAATGAGCATATACGCAGGGGCTAATGAAATCATGCAAGGTGCAAAATTCTGCCTGAGGGAATGGAACAGTAATTTGTCAGCTTAAGAGCTCAAATAAATAAAGACAACCCTGGAGTTGAAGTCGTTCCAAATATAGTAAAGTGCTGGGACTGACTTGGGACACTAGGGAGACTTGTTATCGTTAAAGTCTATGACTTCAGCAGTGCCCAATAACTTAACAAGAGTCGAGTCTTGCTTGCAGAAGTTTCTAAATGCTTTTCGATCCACTAGGCTTTAGTGTCCCACTTACCTTAAGAGGAAAATTGTTTGATACAAGAAGCATGGGGAAGTTAATGTGTGCGTGGATGACCCTACCTGAGGAATTTGTTGAAAAGGTGGCGAAGAACTAATATGGGGAATATGTAAAATTACCAATGTACGAAGTTCCCCGTAATGTGGCCAGTTCAAGAGGAGGGAGAAATTGTACTGCCCACATTTTTTGCAGATGCTTCGAAATTTAGCATATGGATGCAGTCGCTTACCTCAATGTAATAGTGGCCCATTTCTCTTGTTATGTCTAAGGCTAAGGTGGCTCAATCAAATCACGCACCCTTACCTCAGTTGGAATTAACCGGCCATTTATGTAGGTGTCCAAAATTAGCCATTATATAAGAAATAAATTGCGAAGATCAATATCAGCGACACCGTTAATTTGGTCTGAATAACGAGGTATCCTTACAATGGATGCGTAATGGTAACAGTAGATTGTGTATGTACAAAACAGAGTCGCTTTGAAAATCCATCAAAATGCAGGGAGAAACTCAACAGTTTGGGTCGATATGTTAACCTTTAATCACATTCCTGGTGACGAGATCCCAGTGATTCTGGTCTCGAGGCTTGCTTATGGAAAATTTGTGGGTGTGCTTATCGTGGTTTAAAGGGCCAAGGTGGGGGTGGACAACAATTAATGGCCGGTGAAAAGGCACATATTGCTCCTGTCGAAATTACGGTGAGGCACCGCTCCGGTCAGTAGTCCCTCCTTAGCCATTGATTGAAAGGTATTCTTCCTTACCTAGGCTGATTGGGTGTGACCAGGTTAGTGTTTAAATTTAGAAGTAGATGAATATCTCACATAATTTTCCCATCCCCTGAAATATGGCTACTGAGGGTAAAGAAGAAACCTACAGGGATGAGATTAACTTCATGATGGACGGAAAAATTGTGAAAGGCTAATAATAGAAAAGCTGGGGCTGTATTTAGAGGTGATGTTATTAGGTGCAGAGGCAGGGTACAGAATGTGGAATTGGGGGAATATGCTAAAGCCACCTATCTTGCTGCCCAAAACTTCATCATGAAACCTTGATTGTCTTTAAATGCCCATAAATAACGTGATGCACGGTGGGGTACGGATACCTTAAACTGTATTGGAATCCTTCTGGATTCACAAGGTCGGCAAAGGTAAAGGGGGTATCAAGTCGTTGTGTAATATGTCGGCCGGTGTGGAATGCCAGAACCTACATGTACCATGTCCCCCACCATTGCCCAAGGAACGGTGCAGTTGGTAAACCATTTGATTGTGACGGAAGAGTGGACTATAGTGGGCCAATCATTTTGACAGGGTACTTAGATGGTGTCCCCCGTGAAGGTTGTTGTATGTCTAAATTTACTTTACAGCTACTAGGGCTGGTTCATCTAAGTAGTGGATCAGGACTTGTATGCAGAACAGTTCATACAGCTGTCCGGAAATTTGCAGCTAGACGATCCTGTCCAAGATTGATGATCTAAGAAATCACCAATTTTGTAGGGGTGCTCAACACTTGATAAATTTAAATAAGAGTGGATGATGTACGGTCATTGTTGATCCCAGCGTGGGGGTGTCTGGAAATTTATAACTCCTCCCAGAGCCCTGGGCAGGGAGGACTGTACCGAAAGAATGATAGGTACAGTTGAAAAAGATGTCTTCGTAAGGTGCTACACAGAAGAGAATGTTTTGGGAGGAGTTCCGGGCAGGTGTTGGTGGAGGCAGAAAATCGATGGGAACAACGCCCTCTGTCATCATGTGCGACCACTCCTGAGCGGAGATACTGACTCCCTCTGCCTAATATGTGGGACCCAAAGGTTAGAAGCTGGCTATCTATAGAGATAATCCGAGGAAGTGATGAGGATTTATAATAACGTGACTGTGTTGAGTGACAAAGTTTTCAAAAATGTTAAATAAGCGGTAATTATTCATTGGTCTGAGTGTGGCGTAAAGGATATCTTCTTACACTACGTGAACACTTTTATGTTGCGCAGAGGCAGTAAACCGACAGAACATCAACCAGGTGACATTGTGTTAATGATACTGAAACAATCATCGAACACTGTGGCCTCTCGGGCAAGAATAGTTACATTATACCCAGATGCACAAGGTTTTGTCAGAAACGTCAAAGTGTTGTGTCGTGGTCAAGAAAAGTTTGCGTACCTTTAAGAAATTTAATTCCCTTGGAATAAAGGTGTTCAATCCCAGTGCAGATGGAAACTAAGGGACAGAACAACGAGTGATATTGAAGTCACTGGGACGGGTTATTGCAAAAGAAACGTGTAATTAGTAAAGACCCACTAGGAAAACAGCAGCGCAATCTAGAGAGGGCTGGAACCGTCTCTGGAGGAAGACGCAATTTACTGTCGTCTAAATCGGACTTCCGCCCGGCGCAGTGTGGAAAATTATTTAATTTCCGAAACTATAGCGCCTAATAGGTGTTTTTTGTGCCGATAGGAGTCAAAATGTATTGAAATTGTGAGTTAGTAGAAACCAAGAGTTCCCGTGGCGCATGCGCGGAATGTGCGGGGGGGGGGAGGCGGATTGTTTTGAATGGTGGTGAGGAAGCAGGAAAAATCATGGAACCCCGGATTGACATTCACGGTTGGCCTAAGGATTAATATAGGGCATCATTGCATAAGAAGAAGTGTCGTAACTGTTCCTGGTGGATAGTGAGGGAACGTGAATTTACGGGATCTGGTAATAGAGTGGTAAAAGTGTGATAAGAGTAGGACCGGGAGGTGTCTGACCGTCACAATGGACTGTGTCCTGGGAAAAATACCCTTGGTTTTAATCATCATCAATCGGTCTCCGATTCTTAATGGAGTAGTGAACCTCCTAGTTTGCTTAAATAGTTATGAGACGTTAAATCGTCTTGTGAATAGTAATGTAATCAGTGATAAATAAAACATTGAGTTAAGAGAGGAAGAAAGCGGGATTGTGAAATAGAGCGCCCTGCTCCGAAGTGATCGCGTGACTCTCGAAGGGGATAGTGGAGTTTATAGAATCAGACTTCTAACCGGGGACGATCGACGGATACCTCGTCCTGCCGGAATGAGACGTGTGGTGTAGCAGGGACATCGAAACTGAGGTTAGGGAATGGAAAGAAATAAGGAGTATCAATCACCCACAGTTAAGTAACCCTTCTAGTTATAGCAAACCTTAGGTGGCATTGGTGGGATGTTATTAATTAGATAGGTATGAGTGATCCAGAAGCTACATCAAGTGGCCACGGAGAACAGCTGGTAGTGGTTTGGGATAATGGATAAATGCTTTTCCTTTGATGGATGTATCAGGTGTTATCTTACCCCCACTCATTCGCTTAAACTAATATAATCTATTACAGTCCACAATTAATAGTAAGCACCGTACTTGTGGGTTGCTATCCAATCTATACTGGTCTCGATGGATATGGATAAGCTTGTGAGGCCCGAAGGAATCACTTGCCGCGGACCAGGGGGTGGATATGTTTTCTCACATGTCTACACGGGGTGACTACGGTAAACATACAGTTAAGCACCCTAGGAAATTTTCCATAACCACTGCATCAGTCTATTCAAATCTTCCTGGAGTGCTCGAATGTCCTCGTCAGAATGAATTCGACGGCCTAATTTTGGTGTCATCGGCAACTTCCCGATGTCGCTCTTTATTGCCCTCATCTATGTCGTTTATGTAGATTGTGAACAGCAGGGGCCCAACACTGACCCCTGTGGAACACCGCTCGTGACACTTCCCCACTCTGATTTCTCCCCATTTATGCAAACTCTCTGCTGCCTATTTGTCAACCATGCCTCTATCCAGGAAAAAATTTCTCCTCCTATTCCATGTGCTTTAATTTTCCTCAATAGTCTCTGATGTGGGACCCTGTAAAAAAGCCTTACTGAAGTCCATATACACAATATCATTTTTCATTACCATGATCTACCTCCTCAAATACCTTAGTGAAAAAAGTTAATAAATTCGTAAGGCAGGAACGCCCCTTTGTAAAACCATGCTGAGATTCGTTGATTAATTTATGCTTTTAAAGGGTGGCTACGAACTGCCTCGGCAATTATTGATTCCATAAATTTTCCCACTAGGGAAAGGTTAGGCTTATTGGTCTTTTAGTTCGAAGCTAAGGACCTGTCACCTTTTTTTGAAAATAGGTATCACATTTCCCAAATTTTCCACTTATCTGGCACCATGCCAGTTTGTAGTGATATGTTGAAAAGATTACCAAAGGTGTGGCCTAAGCTCCTCTTTACATTCCTTTAGAACCCTTTGCATACATTTCATCAGGGCTGGGGATTTGTTAGGTTTTAATTATCTATTTGCCTAAGGACCATGTCACTTGTGACCCTAATAGTGCACAGTTTATTATCGTCCTGTTCTACATAATTTATCATTACTGGAATATCGCTGGTATCCTCCTGTGTAAAAACTGAGAGGAAAAGTATGTGTTAAAAATTCTACACATTTCCTTATCACTGTCAGTGAGCTGACCCGGGGAACTTTTGAGTGGCCTATCTTGTCCCTGATCTTACTTCTGTATACCTGAAAGAATCCTTTGGGTTAGTCTTCGATTCTCTTGCAACTTAACCTCATAATCTCTTTTTGCTTTTCTAATTCCCTTTTTTATTTCTCTCTTTAACTGAATATATCGATTTCTCAATTGCCCCTCTCCTCTTTTGATTTGCCCTATATATGCCTCTCTTTTGACCAATCAGATATTTTAATCTATTGTTCATCCATTTAGGATCTTTTTTTGTTTGATCTGATTTCCCTATTTGGAACATAATTTGACTGAGCAGCTAGAACTATGCCTGGAAAGCATCATATCGGCAACCATCACCACCTACCTGACCCTTAGTCAGGTCATTCCAGTTCAGCCCCCCCTAAGTAATTTTTTAGTCCTATGAAATCAGCCCCAAACGAAAGTCAGGGACGGAGACTTGATTGCCATTATTAGGGGGAAATTCATGATATATTAAAACGGAGTGATTTGTGATCACTTTCCCCAAGCTCATCATCAACCTCAAGATTATTAATTAGTGTTTCCCTACTGGCAAGAACCAAGTCAAGGAGGTTATTTCCCCTAGTTGGCTCTGTCACAAAATGTTTTTAAAAAACAATCCCGGATCGTTCAAGAAAGTCACCTGACTCTAAATTTCCTGTCAAATTGCTCCAGTCAATCTGTCTATAGTTGAAATCTCCCTTAGCACAACATTTTCGTATGTAGATGCCTTACGAATTTCGTCCCATAGAAGTTTACTGCACTCCCTATCAAGATTTGGGGGCCCTGTAAAACACACCCAAAATTAGTTTTTCTCGGCCCTGAGAAGCTGTAACCAAACAGATTCTGGGCTGACGCTTCTAATTTAATATCTTGTCTAACACAACAATTTAAATTGTCTCTGACATACATCGCTACTCCACCACCTTTCCTGTTGAAACCCTTCAGTGTGGAATAATTTATAGCCTTGTAAAGTGACATTCAAGGGGCATCCTCAATCTTTCAGATTGAGCCAGGTCTCTGTTATAGCAATAATATCTATGTTTCCCCTGCACTTGCAATTAATCTTAGCTCATCTTTTCTTATTTTCTACACTCTGCTTAGTATAAATAAACCTTAAAGGGGGCTAGTCCTTGCTGCCCTCTGCTGTCCCCTTTGTTTGCTGACCTGATTATTTTCTTTTTTTATAACTTCATGCTGAATGCCTTTTATACATTTTCTGTTTCCAACCCAAGTGTTTTCAACCTGCTTGTTTCCCACACACCGGGGTGGACTGGCACGTCGCCATGGACTGTGTCCCGGGGAAAAAAAACCAGTGGTTTAATCAAACACTCATCGGTCCCCAGATCTTAATGGAGTGGGGCCCCCAGTGTGTATAATAATTATAGACATTAAACTGTATGGTGGGCTAAGAAGTAATCAGTGATAATAACACCAAGTTAAGGAATGTGTGAAGTGAAATGAGACGCCGTTCTCAGAGTGAGCATCTGGTTTTTCTTGTGTTCCCGTCCGAGGATAGTGAAGTTTTTATGGAGTCCCCGACTTCTAAACTGGGGGCAAAACCCATACCTTGTCCTGCTGGAATAAGAACTGTGTCGGTGTAGCAGGACACGAAATGAGATGGTGAATGGAGGAAATGAGGAACATCAATCACCCACAGTTAAGAAAACCCCTTTTAGTTATACCTGGAGTTTACCTGGGGAGAGTTCCGTGGGGTCAACGCCCCACCCCGGTCTGTGACCAGGCCTCCTGGTGGATCAAACCTGATCA
>NW_026475473.1:0-11021 GCF_026875155.1 Cherax quadricarinatus
ATGATCTACTGTCTCATGATGGTTATGTTCACCTGTAGTTTGTGATCTCACTGTCTCATGCCAGTTATGTTCACCTGTGGTTTGTGATCTCACTGTCTTATGCTGGTTATGTTAACCTGCAGTTTGTGATCTCACTGTCTAATGCCAGTTATGTTCACCTGTAGTTTGTGATATCACTGTCTCCTGCCGGCTATGTTCAATTGTATTTTTTTGATCTCACTGTCTCATGCCACTTTTATTCACCTGCAGTTTGTGATCTCACTGTCTCATGCCTGTTACGTTCACCTGTAGTTTGTGATCTCACTGACTCATGCCACTTATGTTCACCTGTAGTTTGTGATCTCACTGTCTAATGACAGTTATGTTCAACTGTAGTTTGTTATCTCAATGTCTATTGCCGTTATGATCACCTGTAATTTGTGAATCTCACTGTTCGTGCCGGTTTTATTTTTTTTTTTTTTTTTTTTTTTTTTTTTTTTGCACCTGTTGTGTATCTCTCTGTCTCATGCTGTTATGTTCACCGTAGTTTGTTTTCTCACTGTCTCATGCCAGTTATGCTCACCTGTAGTTTGTGATCTCACTGTCTCATGCCGTTATGTTCACACATAGGTTTGTGATCTCACTTGGTTCAATTCCGTTATGTTCACCTGTAGTTTGTAATCTCACTGTCTCATGCAGTTTTGTCTCACCTGTAGTTTGTGATTTCACTGTCTAATGCCAGGTATGTTCACTTGTTGTTTTGTGATCTTACTCTCACGTGCGCTTATTTCAACTGTAGTTTTTTTTATCTCAACTGTCTCATGCTGGTTTTAATCACTGTAGTTTTGTTATCTCACTTGTTTCATGTCGTTATCTTCACCTGTAGTTTTGTGATATCTCTGGTCTCATGCCAGTTATGTATCACCTGTTTTTTTTTTTTTTTTAGTTTGTGATCTCACTGTCTATGATGGGTTATATTCACCGTAGGTTTGCGATCTCACTCTTCTGCCAGTTATGTTCACCTGTAGTTTGTGACTCCTTGTCTCATGCGGTTATGTTCACTGTAGTTTGTGATTCTCACTGTCTCATACCAGTTATGTTCACCTGTAGTTTGTGATCTCACTGTCTCATGCCAGTTATGTTCGCCTGTAATTTGTGATCTCTCTGTCTCATGCTGATTATGTTCACCTGTAGTTTGTGATCTCGTTGTCTCATGCCAGTTATGTTTACTTGTACTTTGTGATCTCGCTGTCTCATGCTGGTTATGTTCACCTATAGTTTGTGATCTCACTGTCTAATGCCTCTTATGTTCAACTAGTTATAGTGTGATCTCACTGTCTCATGCCGGTTATGTACATCGCTAGTTGTGATCTCAAGTGTCTCATGTGGTTATGTTCACCTGTAGTTTGTTACTGTCACTGTATCAATGTGGTTATCTTCACCTGTTTAGTTGTAATCTCACTGTCTTATCCAGATATGTTACCTGTCGTTAGTGATTCCTTGTCTCCTGCATGTTACGTTCACTGGTGTTTGTGATCTCACAGTCTGATGCCGGTTATGTTCACCTGTAGTTTGTGATCTCACTGTCTCATGCTAGTTATGTTCACCTGTAGTTTGTGATCTCGCTGTCTCATGCTGGTTTTGTTCGCCTGTAGTTTGGTGATCTCACTGTCTCATGCTGGTTGTGTTATCCTGTAGGGTTGTTGAATCCTCACTGTCTGAGCCAATTATGTTCAACTGATGTTTGTGATTCACTGTCTCATGCCATTTTTGTTCTCCTGCAGTTTTGTGATCTCACATTCTCATGCCGGTTATGTTCACCTGCAATTTATGATCCTACTGTCTCATGATGGTTATGTTGACCTGTAGTTTGTGATCTCACTGTCTCATGCCAGTTATGTTTCACTGTGTTTGTGAATCTCACTGTCTTATGCTGGTTATGTTAACATCCAGTTTGTGATCTCACTGTCTAATGCCAGTTATGTTCACCTGTAGTTTGTGATATCACTGTCTCCTGCCAGCTATGTTCAATTGCATTTGTTTGATCTCACTGTCTCATGCCACTTTTTTTCACCTGTAGTTTAGTGATCTTCACTGTCTCATGCAGTTACGTATCACCTGTAGTTTGTGATCTCACTGTACTAATGCCGCTTATGTTCACCTGCAGTTTTGTGGATCAAACTTCTGATGCAGTATGTTTCACCTGTGTTTGATATATCCTTTCCATGCCAGTTATGTCACTGTAGTTGTCATCTCTCTGTTCATGTGGTTATGTTCACCCTGTATTTTGTTTCTCACTGTCTCATGCCCAGTATGTTCCCCTGTACGTATGTGATCTCACTGTCACATGCCAGTTATGTTCACACATCGTTTGTGAGCTCACTGTCTAATTCCCGTTACGTTCACCAGTAGTTGTAATCTCACTGTTCATGCGGTTTTGTTCAACTGCAGTTTGTGATCTCACTGTCTCATGCAGTTATGTTCACCTGTTGTTTGTGAATTAACTCGCTCATGCCGCTTATATTCACCTGCAGTTTTTTTTATTCACTGTCTCATGCTGGTTATATTCACCTGATAGTGTTGTAATCTCACATGTCTATGCCAGTTATGTTCATGTGAAGTTTGTGGATCTCACTGTCTCATGTGGTTATGTTCAAACCTGTAGTTTGTTAATCTCACTGTCTCATGTCAGTTATCTTCACCTGTTGTTTTGATTCACTGTCTCATGCAGTTATGATCCACCTGTAGTTTGTGATTCTCATGTCTCATGCTGGTTATATTCACCTTTAGTTTGCATCTCACTCTGCTCATGCCAGTTATGTTCACTGTAGTTGTGATCTCCTTGTCTCTTGCCAGTTATTTTCACCTGTAGTTTGTGATCTCACTGTCTCAAAGCATTATGTTCCACCATAGTTGTGTTCTCAATGCTCATGTGGTTATGGTCACGGTAGTTTGGGAATCTCACATGTCTCATGTCAGTTATGTTCACCTGTAGTTTTGATCTCACTAACTTATGCTGGAATGTTCACCTGTAGCTTGTGATCTCACTGTCTCCATACCTGTTTAGTTCACGAATAGTATATGATCCCACTGTCTATGCCAGTTAGGTTACCTTTACTTGTTGTCTTAATTTCTCATTGCCGGTTTGTTACCCTGTAGTTTTGTGATCTCACTCTTCTCATGCCAGTTATGTTCACCATTAGCTTGTGATCTCACTGTCTCATGCTGGTTATATTCACCGTAGTTGTGATCTACATTTGAGGCCAGTTATGATTACACATGTAGTTTGTTATCTCACTGTCTCATGCCGATTTGCTCACCTGTATTTTGTGATCACACTGTCTCATGCCACTTTTGTTCACCTGTGAGTTTGTGAAAGAAATCCTCTCAACCTCATTCTCATTGCCGGTTATGTTCCCTGAAATTTATGATCCACGGTCTCATGATGGTTATGTTCTCCTGTAGTTTGTGATCTACTGTTCTCATGCTGATTATGTTTACCTGTAGTTTGTGATACTCATGTCTCATGCCAGTTATGTTCACCTGCAGTTTGTGATCTCACTGTCTCATGCCCGTTATGTTCACTGTAGTTTGAGATCTTCACTGTCTCCTGCGGCTAATTCAATTGTATTTTTTGATCTCACTGTCTAATGCACTCTTGTTAACCTGCAGTTTGTGATCTCACGGTCTCATGCAGTTATGTTCACTGTAGATTTTGATCTCATGACTCAGTGCGCTATGTTCACTGTAGTTTGTGATCTCACTGTCTAATGTCAGTTCTGTTCACCTGTAGTTTGTGATCTTCAATGTTACATGCAGTTATGATCACCTGTAATTTGTGATCTCACTTTCTCAGCCTGATTATGTTTCCCGTAGTTTGTAATCTCTCTGTCTCATGTAGATATGTTCTCTGTAGTTTGTTTCTCACTGTCTCAGGCCAGTTTTGTTCACTGTAGTTTGTGTTCTCACTGTCTCATGCCAAGTTTGTTCACACATAATTCGTGATATCACCTTTCTCATGTCCGTATTTCTCTGTAGTTTGTAATCTCACTGTCTCATGCCGGTTTGTTCACTGCGTTTGTGATCTCCACTGACTCATGCCAGTTGTGTTCACTGTAGGTTTATTGATCTCACTATCTATGCGGTTTATGTTCACCTGTTCTTTGTGATCTCACTGTTCATGCCCAGTATGTTCACCTGTAGTTGTGATCTCACTGTCTCATGCCAGATATGTTCAACAAGTAGTTTTGTGATCTTCACTGTCTCATGCGCTATGGTTCACCTGTAGTTTGGGTGGTCTCACTGTCTCATGCCGGTTATGTTCACCTGTAGTGTGATCTCAATGTCTCTTGCCAGTTTTGATCACATATAGTTTGTGATCTCACTGTCTCATGCCGTTAATAGTTTACTGTAGGTTTGTAATCTCTCGTTCATGTGGTTATGTTCACCTGTTGTTAGTGATCTCACTGTCTCATAACAGTTATGTTCACCCTTAGTTTGTGATCTCTGTGTCTGATGCTGGATATTTTCGCCTGTAGTTTGTGATCTAACTCTATCATGCCAGTTATGTTCACCTGTAGTTTGTGATCTCACTGTCTCATGCCAGTTATGTTCGCCTGTAGTTTGTGACTCCTCTATCTATGCTTGTTATGTTTCACTGTAGTTTATGCTCTCCTCTGTCTCATGCTGATTATGTTCACTGTAGTTTGTGATCTCGTTGTCTCCTGCCAGATATGTTTACTTGTACTTTGTGATCTCACTGTCTCATGCTGGTTATGTTCACCTATAGTTTATGATCTCACTGTCTTATGCAGGTTATGTTCACCTATAGTTTGTGATCTCACTGTCTAATGCCAATTATGTTAACCTGTAGTTTGTGATCACACTGTCTTATGCTAGTTATGTTCACCTGTTGTTTGTGATCTCACTGTCTCATGCTGCTTATGTTCACCTGTAGTTTGTGAACTCACTGTCTCATGCTGGTTATGTTTACCTGTAGTTTGTGATCTCACTGTCTCATGCCGGTTATGTTCACTTGTAGTTTGTTATCTCATGTCTCATGTTGTTATGTTCACTGTAGTTTGTAAATCTCACTGTCTCATGCCAGTTATAGTTCACCTGTAGATGGTTATCACTGTCTCATGGCCTGTTAGGTTCATTGTAGTTTGTGGATCTCCCCGTCAAATGCAGTTTTATATTCACTGTAGCTTGTGTGATCGCACTGTCTAGTGCGGTTATGTTCAAAGCTTGCAGTTTGTGATCTCACTGTCTCATGCCAGTTATGTTCACAAGTAGTTTGTGATCTCACTGTCTCATGCTGGTTATGTTCACCTGTAGTTTGTGGTCTCACTCTCTCATGCCAGTTAAAATTTCACCTTCTAGTTTGTGATCTCAATGTCTCATGCCAGTTTGGACCACATGTTAGTTTGTGATCTCACTGTCTATGCGGTTATTGTTTACATGTAGTTTGTAATCTCTCTGTCTCATGCTGGTTATGTTCACCTGTAGTTTGTGATCTCACTGTCTCACGCCATTTATGTTTACCTGTAGTTTGTGATATCTGTGGTCAGGCATGTTAATGTTCAACTGGCTAGTTTGTGTTCTCAATGTCTTATACAGATATGTTCACCTAGTTGTGATCTCAGTGTATGATGCTGGTTATTTTCGCCTGTAGTTTGTGAGCTCACTGTCTCATGCCATTTATGTTGCTGTAGTTTGTAGATCTCTCTGTCTCATGCTGGTTATGATCACCTGTAGGTTAATGGTTCACTGCTCTGCTGATTTTGTTCACTGTAGTTTTGTGATTCGTTGTCTCATACCAGTTATGTTTATTGTACTTTGTGAATCTCGCTGTCTCTTGCAGGTTATGTTCACCTATGTTTACTGATCTCACTGTCTTATGCTGGTATGTTCACCTATAGTTTTGTGATCTCATGTTAGTGCTATTATGTTACCGTTAGTGTGATCACAGTTCTTGCTAGTTTATGTTCACTGGAGTTTGTGATATCACTGTCCATCCCACTTATGTTCCCTTTAGTTGGTGATCTCACTGGTTTCTTGCTGTTATGTTCACCTGTCGTTTGTGATCTCCTGTTCATGCTGTTATGTTCACCTGTAGTTTGTGATCTCACTGTCTTTGCTGGTTATGGTAACATCTGTTGTTTGTGATCTCATGTCTCCATGCTGGTTATGTCACCTGTTGTTTGTTATGCACTGTCTTATGCTGGGTTATCTACACCTGTAGTTTGTATCTCACGTCTCATGGCAGTTATGTTCACCTGTAGTTTGTGATACACTGTTCTCCTGCATGGTATGTTCAGTTCTAGTTTGTGATCTTCACTGTCTGACCCGGTTATGTTCACCTGTAGTTTGTGATCTCAATGTCTCATGCCGGTTTTATGTTCGCCTGCAGTTTGTGATCTCACTGTCTTATGCTAGTTATGTTCACTGTAAGTTTGTGATCCCGCTCGTCTCATGCTGGTTTTGTTCGCCTGTAGTTTGTGATCTCACTGTCTCATGCTGGTTATGTTCACCTGTAGGTTGTGATCTCACTGTCTTGGCCAGTTATGTTCAGCTTGTAGTTTGTGGGATCTCACTTGTCTAATGCCCACTTTTGTTCTTCCTGTAGTTTGTGATCTCACATTCTCATGCCAGTTATGTTCACCTGTAATTTATGATCCTACTGTCTCATGATGGTTATGTTAACTGTAGTTTGTGAATCTCACTGCTCTATGCCAGTATGTTCACATGTGGTTTGGATCTCACTGTCTCATGCCAGTTATGTTCACCCTTAGTTAGTTTGTGATCTCACTGTCTCATGCTGGGTATGTTCACCTGTAGTTTGTGAATCGCAGTGTCTCATGCTGGTTATGTTCACCTGTAGTTTGTTATGTCACTGCTCATTTGGTTTTGTTCAACCTGCAGTTTGTGATCTCACTGTCTCATGCCAGTATGTTACCTGTTGTTAGTGATCTCACTCGGCTCATTGCCCGCTTATATCCACTGCCAGTTTTTTTTATCTTCACTGTCTCATGTGTTTATATTCACTGTAGAGTGTGTAATCTCACTGTCTCATGCCAGTTATGTTTCATGTGTAGTTTGTGATCTCTCTGTCTTCATGCTGGTTATGTTTCACCTGTGTTTGTTATCTCACTGTCTCATGTCCAGTTATATTCACCTGAAGTTTGTGATATCACTGTCTCATGCCAGTTATGATCACTGTAGTTGTGATCTCACTGTCTCATGCTGGTTATATATCCACATTTTTAGTTTGCGATCTCACTCTCTCTTGCCAGTTATGTTCCACTGTAGGTTTGTGATCTCCTTGTTCATGCAGTTATTTCACCTGTGTTTGTGATCTCACTGTCTCAAAGCATTTATGTTACCCAGAGTTTGGTTCACAATGCCTCATGCTGGTTATGGTCCCCGGTAGTTTGGGATCTCACTGATCTCATGTCAGTTTGTATCACCTGTAGTTTTTGATCTCACTAAACTTATGCTGGTAATGTTCACCTGTTAGATGTGATCTCACTGTCTATACCACTTAAGTCACGAATAGTATATGATCTCACTGTCTCATGCCAGTTATGTTCACCTTTACTTTGTGATTCTTAATTTCTCAGGCCGGTTATGTTAACTGTAGTTTGTGATCTCACTCTCTCATGACAGTTATGTTTCACCCTTAGCGTGGATTCACTGTTTATGTGGTTATGTTCACTGTAGGGTGTGATCTCACTTTCTGAGGCCTTTATGATACCTGTAGTTAGTTTGTTATCTCACTGTCTCATGCCGATTATGCTCACTGGATTTGATGAAGCACACTGTCTCATGCCACTTTTATACACCTGTAGTTTGTGATCTCCTTTCTTCATGCCGGTTATGTTTCACCTGAAGTTATGATCCAACGTCTCATGATGGTTAGATCACCTTAAGTTTGTGATCTCACTGTCTCATGCTGTTATCTGATTATGTTTACTGTAGTTTGTGATCTCACTGTCTCTGCCAGTTATGTTCCCCTGCAGTTTGTGATCTCACTGTTCTCATGCCAGTTATGTTCACTGTTAGTTTGAGATCTCACAGTCTCCTTGCCGTCTATGTTCAATTGTATTTTTTGATCTCACTGTCTAATGCCACTTTTGATCACCTGCATTTGTGATCTTCACTGTCTCATGCCAGTTATGTTCACCTGTAGTTTTGATCTCATGAATCATGCCGCGTTATGTTCACCTGTGTTTGTGATCTCACTGTCTAATGCCAGTTATCTTCACCTGTAGTTTGTGATCTCATTGTTTCATGCCAGTTTGATCACCTGTAATATGTGATCTCACTTTCTCATATCGCCTGTTATGTTCACCGTAGTTTGTAATCTCTCGACTCATGCTTGATATGTTATCCTGTAGTTTGTTTTCTCATGTCTATGCCAGTTATGTTCACCTGTAGTTGTGGATCTCACTTCTCATGCCAGTTATGTTCACACATAATCGTATATCCCCAGTTCATGTCCGTTATGTCACCTGTGTAGTTTGATAATCTTCACTGTCTCTGCCGGTTTGGTTATGTTCACCTGCAGTTTGTGAATCTCATGCCTCTTGCCCAGTTGTGTTCCCCCTGTTAGTTTCTGATCTCACTATCTCATGCCGGTTATGTTCACCTGTTCTTTGTGATCTCCTGTCTAATGCCACTTATGTTCACCTGTTAGTTTGTGATCTCACTTCTCAAGCCGTTATGTTCACAAGTGGTTTGTGATCTCACTGTCTCATTGCGCTATGTTCAACCTGTAGTTTGTGGTCTCACTGTCTCATGCGGTTATGTTCACCTGTAGTTTGTGATCTCAATGTCTCCTTGCCAGTTTTGATCACATTATAGTTTGTGATCTCAACTGTCTCATGCGGTTAAGTTTACCTGTAGTTTGTAATCTCTCTGTCTCATGCTGGATATGTTCACCTGTATAGTTGGTGTTGATCTCACTGTCTCATAATCAGTTTATGTTTCAACCCTTAGTTTGTGATCTCTGTGTCTGATGCTGGATTTTCGCTGTAGTTTGTGAATCTACTCTATCATGCCAGTTATGTTCACCTGTAGTTTGTGATCTCACTGTCTCATGCCAGTTATGTTCGCCTGTAGTTTGTGACCTCTCTATCTCATGCTTGTTATGTTCACCTGTAGTTTATGATCTCTCTGTCTCATGCTGATTATGTTCACCTGTAGTTTGTGATCTCGTTGTCTCCTGCCAGATATGTTTACTTGTACTTTGTGATCTCACTGTCTCATGCTGGTTATGTTCACCTATAGTTTATGATCTCACTGTCTTATGCAGGTTATGTTCACCTATAGTTTGTGATCTCACTGTCTAATGCCAATTATGTTAACCTGTAGTTTGTGATCACACTGTCTTATGCTAGTTATGTTCACCTGTTGTTTGTGATCTCACTGTCTCATGCTGCTTATGTTCACCTGTAGTTTGTGAACTCACTGTCTCATGCTGGTTATGTTTACCTGTAGTTTGTGATATCACAGTCTCATTCCGGTTATGTTCACTTGTAGTTTGTTATCTCACTGTCTCATGCTTGTTATGTTCACCTGTAGTTTGTAATCTCACTGTCTCATGCCAGTTATGTTCACCTGTAGATTGTGTTATCACTGTCTCATGCCTGTTATGTTCACTTGTAGTTTGTGATCTCACCGTCAAATGCCAGTTATATTCACCTGTAGCTTGTGATCTCACTGTCTAGTGCCGGTTATGTTCACTTGCAGTTTGTGATCTCACTGTCTCATGCCAGTTATGTTCACAAGTAGTTTGTGATCTCACTGTCTCATGCTGGTTATGTTCACCTGTAGTTTGTGGTCTCACTCTCTCATGCCAGTTATATTCACCTCTAGTTTGTGATCTCAATGTCTCATGCCAGTTTTGACCACATGTAGTTTGTGATCTCACTGTCTCATGCCGGTTATGTTCACCTGTAGTTTGTGATCTCACTGTCTCACGCCATTTATGTTTACCTGTAGTTTGTGATATCAGTGGCTCATGCCAGTTATGTTCACCTGTAGTTTGTGATCTCACTGTCTAATAACAGTTATGTTCACCCTTAGTTTGTGATCTCAGTGTCTGATGCTGGTTATTTTCGCCTGTAGTTTGTGATCTCACTGTCTCATGCCAGTTATGTTCGCCTGTAGTTTGTGATCTCTCTGTCTCATGCTGGTTATGTTCACCTGTAGTTAATGGTCTCACTGTCTCATGCTGATTATGTTCACCTGTAGTTTGTGATCTCGTTGTCTCATGCCAGTTATGTTTACTTGTACTTTGTGATCTCGCTGTCTCTTGCAGGTTATGTTCACCTATTGTTTATGATCTCACTGTCTTATGCTGGTTATGTTCACCTATAGTTTGTGATCTCACTGTCTAGTGCCTATTATGTTCACCTGTATAGTGTGATCACACTGTCTCATGCTAGTTATGTTCACCTGGAGTTTGTGATCTCACTGTCCCATCCCACTTATGTTCACCTTTAGTTTGTGATCTCACTGTTTCATGCTGGTTATGTTCACCTGTCGTTTGTGATCTCACTGTCTCATGCTGGTTATGTTCACCTGTAGTTTGTGATCTCACTGTCTTATGCTGGTTATGTACATCTGTAGTTTGTGATCTCACTGTCTCATGCTGGTTATGTTCACCTGTAGTTTGTTATGTCACTGTCTTATGCTGGTTATCTTCACCTGTAGTTTGTAATCTCACTGTCTCATGGCAGTTATGTTCACCTGTAGTTTGTGATATCACTGTCTCCTGCATGTTATGTTCAGTTGTAGTTTGTGATCTCACTGTCTGACGCCGGTTATGTTCACCTGTAGTTTGTGATCTCAATGTCTCATGCCGGTTATGTTCGCCTGCAGTTTGTGATCTCACTGTCTCATGCTAGTTATGTTCACCTGTAGTTTGTGATCTCGCTGTCTCATGCTGGTTTTGTTCGCCTGTAGTTTGTGATCTCACTGTCTCATGCTGGTTATGTTCACCTGTAGGTTGTGATCTCACTGTCTATCCAGTTATG
>NW_026475474.1:0-11112 GCF_026875155.1 Cherax quadricarinatus
GGCATGAAACTTTTTTTTTGTAAACCATTACTAATTTCCTCAAAAGGAAATGCGTTTTTTGAACTAATATTTAATCGTTAATAGTTTGTGGTGAAATTTACTTGTACAATACCACGTAAACCAATCACTTTCCCTTGGGTTTTAATTTAGCATCTAGAAAAATCTTGACTATTGTCTTGTAATTCTAAATGCCTGTAAGTCTGAAAAAACAATGTTTGGGTGGCTTAAAGTTGATATTAAGACTGCATTCTAACTCTGGCCTTTCAGCATCGAAGTAACTGCCCCGCAAAGACACGAAAGGCTATTTGATAATCGCCTTTGCCCCCGGGGAAAATCTTAATCAGTTCATAGGGTTCTCCCTTCACAAGACATTTAAGGTAATTGAAACTTACAATCTCACTATGTCAGTTCGTGTATTTACTATGGATTGAAAAACCACTAATGAATTCTTCTAATTATGACCTTGGAAAATAGGTAATGACAATGTAGGTAAGCTTGGTAATGGGACACTTGTTGTTGTTGCAGGTGTAACAGGTGTTTGACCACTAGTTACAGTAGGTCTCTGGGACAGAGTTTTGCGGCAGATAGCCTGTACTCCTGTCCACCTTAATTGTTGATTACTAAATGTACCCAAAAACATTTTTAATTTCATCCCCCAGACGGATTGATTAGTAAGTAAGTAAGTAAGGTTTATTCAGGTATACACAAATACAGTTACATAGAATTATCATACATAGCAGCATATGTGTAGAGAACCTAGGATAACCCAAAAAAGTCAGAGTGACTTATTTCCATTGGGGTCCTTTTACCTTATTATTATGTATAAAGGTTATAATATTTTCTTATTATTCTACAATGAAGATAACATCTTATTATCATACAAAAAAAGACTATCTGCTACACCAAGGTCATTAAGACTATCTAAAATTACGGGGTCAATTACAAGAATAAGGTAAAATTTACACGTATGTTTCTAAAAAATAAAAAATTCATTCCCTCCCTTTCTGTAGCTACATTCATCAGACACCTTTTGGCACTCTTCTTGAACTGGTTCACGCTATGACTGGTTTTGACATGTGCAGGTAGTCTGTTCCATTCCTTTATTGCTGTACAATAAAAGGTGTTTGAAGCCTGGCCACTGACTGTGGGTACTACAAAGTTGTCCTTCTCCCCTAGTACTATGATTGTTTTTGGTTCCCAACCTTGACAAAATTGACAGCAAGATATTGGACATTGTTTGTGAGCAATTTTATAAACATGATTTAGCTTCAGTTGTTTTACTCTGTCTTTCAACATTCGGGCATATCCAACTGCTGTAATTCATCCGGCCTAATGTTCTCTTGGTCCCAGCCCCAGGATAAATCTTACGATTTTGTTCTGGGTGATTTGCAGTCTATCTTTCAGTTTTTTTTGTCAGGCGGGAAGTACCAAGAAGAGCAAGCGTATTCCATATGGCATTGTATAAGGGCTAGACATGGGGTCCTGCGAGCCTCATAGGTAGACACTGTGTTGTCTATACAGGAACTTCAGTTTAGCATTCGCTTTCTTTACTACACTGTTCCCTATCAATTCTCCTGACATGCATGGTAAAAGGGGATTCCCAAATATTTTACTGATGAAACCAAAGTGTGGGCTTCCCCATTACATTGAACATTAAAATTTTACCCTTCTCAGTTTTTTGTTTCGTCCAAAGAGAAGGCTTCAGTTTTCCCCAGGTGTAATGATAGTTTGTTGTCTTTCTTTAAACCCTTTGCTGCAGGACTCCCGTTCCAGTGTTAAAAAATTAGCAATATCTTGTGGGGTCTTTACCTGACACTAACAGAGCCACTGTCATCTGCATACAGTAGGAGTTTGCACTTGACACTGATAGGCATATCATTGACATAACATAAGAATAATAAGGGACCCAGAATACTACCTTGGGGGAACTCCACATGTTATCGGCAGGGTTCTGATTCTGTTTTTTTTGATTTTGACTATTTGTCTCCTGTTGCTAAGGTAGGACTTAAACCAGTTACAGAACCTATACCAATAGCTTGAAGTTTATTACTAATATATATTGTGGTTGACAGTATCGAAGGCCTTTTGCAGGGCTAAGGTTACCCTGCCTATGAGGTTCCCCTTTGACATTTCAGTTCTCAGGTAATCCATCAGATTAATAAGGGAGGTGTCGGTTGAGTAGGATCTTCTAAAGCCCGATTGATTACTATGGGGAATGTTGTTGTCATAAGGTACTTTAAATACTTGAGAATACACCGCCCTCTCTAGAATTTTAGATATTATAAATGAGTATACTAACAGGCCTATAGTTGCTTACATCAGACCTACTATTTTTCTTGAAGATAGGAGTGACTCTGGCCTCCTTGAACCCCTCCGGTACTGTATTAGTGGTGATTGATAGATTTATTATGTGAGCAATAGGGATTGACAGTTCAGAAGCACCATCTTTTAGGAACTTAGACGGGATGTTATCAGGGCCTGTGCTCTTAGTTGGGTTTAACCTGCTTAGTTCTTTTTGAATAAAGTCATGAGATACACTTACTAGTTGACAACTGTTTGGGGTTACCCCTTTATTGGTATAGTATGTTTGAAACTTATCAGAGTCTGTGTTAAAGGTATTTGATGCAGCTGGTAGTTTACTTACTAGTGTTGATGCAACAGATGTGTAGTAGGAATTAAAGCAATTTGCCACCTTAGATGTTTCGTGGCATACCTCATTATCGATAGTGAGTACTATGTTAGACCTATCTACTGGCTTATGGCTATACCCCAACTGTTTTAGTTGTTGCCAGAGCTTTCTGGGGTTATGCTTATACTCTTCAATTTTTGAGCAGTAGTGCTTTGCCTTTGCTCCTTTTATAAGTCTCTGTACTCTGTTCCTCACCCTTTGGAATTCATTTAGTGCTGCAATATCCTGTCTGTTT
The DNA here is from genome assembly GCF_026875155.1 of Cherax quadricarinatus. Taxonomy (NCBI): domain Eukaryota; kingdom Metazoa; phylum Arthropoda; class Malacostraca; order Decapoda; family Parastacidae; genus Cherax; species Cherax quadricarinatus. The sequence goes on from NW_026475474.1 coordinate 2,925, forward strand.
GCTTTAAATCTTTTTAGCAGCTGGTCTCTGAATTTCATATTATCTAATATCTAATATCTTCAAGAAATTTATTTTCATAATGTGTATAGTCTGAATTAATTATTTCCAGACATTGTGTAAATAATTCGAATTTGACCTCAAGATCATCAAAATCTATGTTTGTATCTTGAGTTAATCCTATACAGACTGAAATTAGATTTTCTAATTGTGTAATCTTAGTCTGTAAAGACTGAAACTGAGTTTTCAAACAAGCCATTTTAATGGACAGTGAAACTTAACTTAAAGACAACTCATCGCCTGCACAGCCGCCCCTGCAGACGAGGTCTAGAAGCTGTCGAAACCATCTCACAACGGGCTGTCAAGAATTATAATTTGTAAGATTATAAATTACCCCTAGGGGGTGTTATGTCAGCATATTTCATTCACTGATGGCTGACAAAATACATACTTGTTTGGACTCAAAAGTCCACACCTTACTGCCGACTATAGGTTGATTACAAACTCCTTGCGACTCAAGAACTGCACAGTCCCCCGTTCTACAAGAAATTCGTAACATACCTTGCTCTTGTAACGTGAGCTATGGTGTTCTTCACACCTTCGACAGATATCGGTGACTTGATAGAAGCTGAAGTGTCCTTGGATGTCCACGTCTTCCATTGTCTAGAAAACGCACACTGGTACACTATGTTCCACAAGATTTGTCTTTATTGTTCACAATGTTATCACTGAAGAAGCTGATCACACTTCTCTTAAGTGTTTATTGTGTTTTATGAGACACTTTGTTCACACTAACGCACAGATCGTTCTTTGTTGATTATCCTGGCGTCAGTGTCACTCTCAGTAGAGTCAAAAGTAATCTGAAGAAGCCACAGCGCCTCATGCCGTCACTGCCCCTTGCACAAAAAAAAGCTGACCTAGTACTTTTTGCTTCCTTGCCACTTCCTCGATGAAGCAAAGCAGAAGGTTTGATTCTTGCTCTCTTAAGCATAGACAACAATGTCCACTATCTTTACTATGGTAACGAAGTGGGAGCAGAATTTTCCTTAATTGTCCTGCTAAAGTAAGAGATGTACTGTCTCTTATTAAAATACACTCTGCAACACTGGACTGCAAGGAGTAATGGTCGGTTGACCACAGGTCGCATACTCGTACGGCATCTGTGATCAATTACTCTCTGTAGCAGTAAACAAGATGCTTGCCCCTTCTATAAGGTCTGGGCCCCTCAGGGCTGAAAGGGGCTGAAGGGGCTGAAGGGGGCTGATACCCCCCTCCTAGAGAAAATTTCTCCACACACACACACACACAGATAAGAAGGGAGGCCCAACAACAAAATAAAAACGACATAGCAGCGAAAGCCGAATCTGACCCGAAACTGTTATACAGCCACATCAGGAGGAAAACAACAGTCAAGGACCAGATAATCAGGCTAAGGAAGGAAGGAGGAGAGACAATAAGAAATGACCGTGAAGTATGTGAGGAACTCAACAAGAGATTCAAAGAAGTGTTCACAGAGGAGACAGAAGGGGCTCCAGAAAGACGGAGAGGTGGGGTACACCACCAAGTGCTGGACACAGTACACACAACCAAGGAAGAAGTGAAGAGGCTTCTGAGTAAGCTAGATACCTCAAAGGCAATGGGGCCGGATAACATCTCTCCATGGGTCCTGAGAGAGGGAGCAGAGGCACTATGTGTACCTCTAACAACAATATTCAATACATCTATCAAAACAGGGAGATTGCCTGAGGCATGGAAGACAGCAAATGTAGTCACAGTCTTTAAAAAAGGAGACAGACACGAAGCACTAAACTACAGACAAGTGTCACTGACATGTATAGTATGCAAAGTCGTGGAGATTATTGGGAGAAGAGTGGAGGAACACCTAGAAAGGAATGATCTCATCAACAGCAGCCAACATGGTTTCAGGGACAGGAAATCCTGTGTCACAAACCTACTGGAGTTCTATGGCATGGTGACAGCGGTAAGACAAGAGAGAGAGGGGTAGGTGGATTGCATTTTCTTGGACTGCAAGAAGGCGTTTGACACAGTTCCACACAAGAGATTAGTGCAAAAACTGGAGGACCAATTAGGGATAACAGAGAAGGCACTACAATGGATCAGGGAATACTTGTCAGGAAGACAGCAGCGAGTCATGGTACGTGGCGAGGTGTCAGAGTGGGCACCTGTGACCAGCGGGGTCCCACAAGGGTCAGTCCTAGGACCAGTGCTATTTCTGGTATTTGTGAACGACATGACGGAAGGAATAGACTCTGAAGTGTCCCTGTTTGCAGATGATGTGAAGTTGATGAGAAGAATTCATTCGATCGAAGACCAGGCAGAACTATAAAAAGATCTGGACAGGCTGGAGACCTGGTCCAGCAATTGGTTCCTCGAGTTCAACCCCACCAAGTGCAAAGTCATGAAGATTGGGGAAGGGCAAAGAAGACCGCAGACGGAGTACAGTCCAGGGGGCCAGAGACTGCAAACCTCACTCAAGGAAAAAGATCTTGGGGTGAGTATAACACCAGGCACATCTGAAGCGCACATGAACCAAATAACTGCTGCAGCATAAGGGCGCCTGGCAAACCTCAGAACAGCATTCCGACATCTTAATAAGGAATCGTTCAGGACCCTGTACACCGTCTACGTTAGGCCCATATTGGAGTGTGCGGCACCAGTTTGGAACCCACACCTAGCCAAGCAAGTAAAGAAACTAGAGAAAGTGCAAAGGTTTGCAACAAGACTAGTCCCAGAGCTAAGAGGTATGTCCTACGAGGAGAGGTTAAGGGAAATCAACCTGACGACACTGGAGGACAGGAGAGATAGGGGGGACATGATAACGACATACAAAATACTGAGAGGAATTGACAAGGTGGACAAAGACAGGATGTTCCAGAGATGGGACACAGCAACAAGCGGACACAGTTGGAAGTTGAAGACACAGATGAATCACAGGGATGTTAGGAAGTATTTCTTCAGCCACAGAGTAGTCAAAAAGTGGAATAGTTTGGGAAGCGATGTAGTGGAGGCAGGATCCATACATAGCTTTAAGCAGAGGTATGATAAAGCTCACGGTTCAGGGAGAGTGACCTAGTAGCAACCAGTGAAGAGACGGGACCAGGAGCTTGGACTCGACCCCTGCAACCTCAACTAGGTGAGTACAACTAGGTGAGTACACACACACACACACACACATACACACTCACACACACACACACACACATACACACACATTCACACACATACACACACATACACACACACACACACACACACACACACACACACACACACACACACACACAAAACACACACACACACACACACACACACACACACTCGCACACACACTCGCACACACACACAACACACACACACACACGTACACACACACACACACACACACACACACACACACACACACACACACACACACACACACACACACACACACACACACACACACACACACACACACACACACAGAATATCTGACAGGGAGGAAACAACGAGTCATGGTACGCGACGAGGTGTCAGAGTGGGCGCCTGTGACAAGCGGGGTTCCACAGGGGTCAGTCCTAGGACCTGTGCTGTTCTTGGTATACGTGAACGACATAACGAAAGGGATAGACTCAGAAGTGTCCTTGTTTGCGGACGATGTGAAGTTAATGAGAAGAATCGAATCGGACGAGGATCAGGCAGGACTACAAAGAGATCTGGACAGGCTACAAGCCTGGTCCAGCAACTGGCTCCTTGAATTTAACCCTGCCAAATGCAAAGTCATGAAGATTGGGGAAGGGCAAAGAAGACCGCAGACACAATATAGTTTAGATGGCCAAAGACTGCAAACCTCACTAAAGGAAAAAGATCTGGGGTGAGTATAACACCGAGCATATCTCCTGAGGCGCACATCAATCAGATAACTGCTGCAGCATACGGGCGCCTGGCAAACCTACGGATAGCGTTCCGATACCTCAGTAAGGATTCGTTTAAGACTCTGTACACCATCTACGTCAGGCCCATACTGGAGTATGCAGCACCAGTTTGGAATCCACACCTAGTCAAGCACGTCAAGAAATTAGAGAAAGTGCAAAGGTTTGCAACAAGACTAGTCCCAGAGCTACGGGGATTGTCCTATAAAGAAAGGTTGAGGGAAATCGGCCTGACGACACTGGAGGCCAGGAGGGTCAGGGAGACATGATAACGACATATAAAATACTGCGCGGAATAGACGAGGTGGACAAAGACGGGATGTTCCAGAGATGGGACACAGACACAAGAGGTCACAATTGGAAGTTGAAGACTCAGATGAATCAAAGGGATGTTAGGAAGTATTTCTTCAGTCATAGAGTAGTCAGGCCATGGAATAGCCTAGAAAGTGATGTGGTGGAGGCAGGAACCATACATAGTTTTAAGGCGAGGTATGATAGAGCTCATGGGGCAGGGAGAGAGAGGACCTAGTAGCAATCAGCGAAGAGGCGGGGCCAGGAGCTGTGACTCGACCCCTGCAACCACAAATACGTGAGTACAAATAGGTGAGTACAAAGAACTTTTCACAGAGGAGACAGAAGGGGCTCCAGAAAGAGGGAGAAGTGGGGTACACCACCAAGTGCTGGACACAGTACACACAACTGAGGAAGAAGTGAAGAGGCTTCTGAGTGAGCTAGATACCTCAAAGGCAATGGGGCCGGATAACATCTCCCCATGGGTCCTGAGAGAGTGAGCAGAGGTGCTATGTGTACCCCTAACAACAATATTCAATACATCTATCGAAACAGGGAGATTGCCTGAGGCATGGAAGACAGCAAATGTAGTCCCAATCTTTAAAAAAAGAGACAGACATGAAGCACTAAACTACAGACCAGTGTCACTGACATGTATAGTATGCAAAGTCATGGAGAAGATTATCACGAGAAGAGTTGTGGAACACCTAAAATGGAATTATCTCATCAACAGCAGCCAACATGGTTTCAGGGATGGGAAATCCTGTGACACAAACCTACTGGATTTCTATGACATGGTGACATCAGTAAGACAAGAGAGACATGGGTGGGTAGATTGCATTTTCTTGGACTGCAAGAAGGCGTTTGACACAGTTCCACACAAGAGATTGGTGCAAAAACTGGAGGACCAATTAGGGATAACAGGGAAGGCACTACAATGGATCAGGGAATGCTTGTCAGGAAGACAGCAGCGAGTCATGGTACGTGGCGAGGTGTCAGAGTGGGCGCCTGTGACCAGCGGGGTCCCACAGGGGTCAGTCCTAGGACCAGTGCTGTTTCTGGTATTTGTAAACGACATGACGGAAGGAATAGACTCCGAAGTGTCCCTGTTTGCAGATGACGTGAAGTTGATGAGAAGAATTCATTCGATGGAAGACCAGGCAGAACTACAAAGGGATCTGGATAGGCTGGAGACCTGGTCCAGCAACTGGCTCCTGGAGTTCAACTTCACCAAGTGCAAAGTCATGAAGATTGGGGAAGGGCAAAGAAGACCACAGACGGAGTACAGTCTAGGGGGCCAGAGACTACAAACCTCACTCAAGGATAAAGATCTTGGGAAGAGTATAACACCAGGCACATCTCCTGAGGCACACATCAACCAAATAACTGTTGCAGCATGTGGGCGCCTAGCAAACCTCAGAACAGCATTCCGACATCTTAATAAGGAATCGTTCAGGACCCTGTACACCGTATACGTTAGACCCATATTGGAGTATACGGCACCAGTTTGGAACCCACACCTAGCCAAGCACGTAAAGAAACTAGAGAAAGTGCAAAGGTTTGCAACAAGACTAGTCCCAGAGCTAAGGGGTATGTCCTACAAGGAGAGGGTAAGGGAAATAGACCTTACAACACTGAAGGACTTGAGAGATAGGGGGGGATATGATAACGACATACAAAATACTGAGAGGAATTGACAAGGTGGACAAAGACAGAATGTTCCAGAGATGGGACACAACAACAAGGGGACACAGTTGGAAGTTGAAGACACAGATGAATCACATTGATGTTAGGAAGTATTTCTTCAGCCACAGAGTAGTCAGGAAGTGGAATAGTTTGGGAAGCGATGTAGTGGAGGCAGGATCCATACATAGCTTTAAGCAGAGGTATGATAAAGCTCACGGTTCAAGGAGAGTGACCTAGTAGCGACCAGTGAAGAGGCAGGGCCAGGAGATAGGACTCGACCTCCACAACCTCAACTAGGCGAGTACAACTAGGTGAGTACACACACACAAGATACACCAAGATATGGAGCCAAAGAACAGAAAAGGGAATGCCTTAAGGAGCAGGTCCACCAACATCCAGTGAGGGGACCGAAAGGAAGGAAGGAGTTAAGTTCTATGTTGAGGCCCTATCAGGCCACCAGGAAATGTAGAGGAACGATCATGGCATGCTGCTGGGCACAGGGGCAGCGGTAAGTGGGGGGGAGTAGGAAGGGAAGGTTATAGGCCCCTTGCAGAGGCGTGACCAGGACACCGGGAGATCCAGGAAAGAATAAGGGAATCAGCAAATATCGAACTTAGGCTGAAGGAATCTTACACGAGACAAGAATCACAGGAAGAACTTAAAGCCATAAAGGAAATTAAAAAAAAATACTTCTTCTCTTATGCCAAATCTAACGGAAAAACATCATCCAATATTGGGCCCCTGCTTACCTGGAGTTTACCTGGAGAGAGTTTCGGGGGTCAACGCCCCCGCGGCCCGGTCTGTGACCAGGCTTCCTGGTGGATCAGCGCCTGATCAACCAGGCTGTTGCTGCTGGCTGCACGCAAACCAACGTACGAGCCACAGCCCGGCTGATCAGGAACTGACTTTAGGTGCTTGTCCAGTGCCAGCTTGAAGACTGCCAGGGGTCTGTTGGTAATCCCCCTTATGTGTGCTGGGAGGCAGTTGAACAGTCTCGGGCCCCTGACACTTATTGTATGGTCTCTTAACGTGCTAGTGACACCCCTGCTTTTCATTGGGGGGATGGTGCATCGTCTGCCAAGTCTTTTGCTTTCGTAGTGAGTGATTTTCGTGTGCAAGTTCGGTACTAGTCCCTCTAGGATTTTCCAGGTGTATATAATCATGTATCTCTCCCTCCTGCGTTCCAGGGAATACAGGTTTAGAAACCTCAAGCGCTCCCAGTAATTGAGGTGTTTTATCTCCGTTATGCGCGCCGTGAAAGTTCTCTGTACATTTTCTAGGTCGGCAATTTCACCTGCCTTGAAAGGTGCTGTTAGAGTGCAGCAATATTCCAGCCTAGATAGAACAAGTGACCTGAAGAGTGTCATCATGGGCTTGGCCTCCCTAGTTTTGAAGGTTCTCATTATCCATCCTGTCATTTTTCTAGCAGATGCGATTGATACAATGTTATGGTCCTTGAAGGTGAGATCCTCCGACATAATCACTCCCAGGTCTTTGACGTTGGTGTTTCGCTCTATTTTGTGGCCAGAATTTGTTTTGTACTCTGATGAAGATTTAATTTCCTCATGTTTACCATATCTGAGTAATTGAAATTTCTCATCGTTGAACTTCATATTGTTTTCTGCAGCCCACTGAAAGATTTGGTTGATGACCGCCTGGAGCCTTGCAGTGTCTGCAATGGAAGACACTGTCATGCAGATTCGGGTGTCATCTGCAAAGGAAGACACGGTGCTGTGGCTGACATCCTTGTCTATGTCGGATATGAGGATGAGGAACAAGATGGGAGCTAGTACTGTGCCTTGTGGAACAGAGCTTTTCACCGTAGCTGCCTCGGACTTTACTCTGTTGACGACTACTCTCTGTGTTCTGTTAGTGAGGAAATTATAGATCCATCGACCGACTTTTCCTGTTATTCCTTTAGCGCGCATTTTGTGCGCTATTACGCCATGGTCACACTTGTCGAAGGCTTTTGCAAAGTCTGTATATATTACATCTGCATTCTTTTTGTCTTCTAGTGCATTTAGGACCTTGTCGTAGTGATCCAGTAGTTGAGACAGACAGGAGCGACCTGTTCTAAACCCATGTTGCCCTGGGTTGTGTAACTGATGGGTTTCTAGATGGGTGGTGATCTTGCTTCTTAGGACCCTTTCAAAGATTTTTATGATATGGGATGTTAGTGCTATTGGTCTGTAGTTCTTTGCTGTTGCTTTACTGCCCCCTTTGTGGAGTGGGGCTATGTCTGTTGTTTTTAGTAACTGAGGGACGACCCCGTGTCCATGCTC
>NW_026475475.1:0-10271 GCF_026875155.1 Cherax quadricarinatus
TGTTTTTGTAGTCTTGTGTATTTAGTTTTTAAAAAATTTTAAAAATTTTCAGAAGTTGTATTATATTCTACCTCTTCCTGGATCAGATTTCATCCTTTAACACTGACCATCTCCCACCAAGGTAGGGGTGACCCCCCCAAAGGAGGGGGAACACTTACCACCACCCACCAATAACTTTCTTGCAACATCCCCACCTCTCCTTCAGAGGGGCATGCACTGTACCTCCCATCTCCAGAACTCAAATTCTGGCCAACTAATTTCCCTGAATCCTTTTCACAAATGTTACCTTGCTCTTGTACCTTCCCACTCTGGCCTTCATAGATAAACTCTTTCTGCCCACAGATGCCATAACACACCACCTACCTTTACTCCCCTTTCCCTTGTCTGTGGTTCACCTTGTCTTTCATTTGTTGCTCCCAGATATCTAAACATTGTAGATTTACTTCCTCCATACAGCCTCCTTCCAGTCTGATATCCCATACACAAATAGCCCGCACATAGGAGAGAGGAGCTTACAGCGACGTTTCAGTCTGTCTTGAACCATTTACAAAGTCACTTTGTGAATGTGACTTTGTAAAGGGTTTTCAAGTCGAGCTGAAATTTCATCATAAGCTCCTCTCTCCTATGTGGGGGTTATTTGTGTATTGTTCCAGTCACAGTATTGTGCCTTATTGCTATTTACTGATATCCAATCTTTTATTCCTTTATATGTACTTTGTTTACTTTTCATCACCTTGAACATCAAAATGGTATACAATCCCGGGACAGGTTGGTAGGTAAGACACATAGACAACAGTTGGGGCAACTTTATTCAGAAACGTTTCGCCTACACAGTAGGCTTCTTCGAATACGAATACAGAAAGTAGGCCAGGAACAGTAAGATGTGAAGACAATGTAAAACAGTCCATCATCCTTGAAGTCGTAAATTTGAGGTTGTCAGTCCCCTCAGCCTGGGGCATCTCTACTGTTCCTGCCTACTTTCTGTATTCGACTGAAGAAGCATACTGTGTAGGCGAAACGTTTCGGAAAAAAGTTGCCTAACTGTTGTCTGTGTGTCTTACCTTTTATCACCTTGCTTTTTATGTGTTCACTTTTAATCTTTTACATACCCTCCCAAATTTATAAAACCAACCTTTGCAACTTTTCTTTTGGGAAACTACCAAAAAATGCATTGTCAGCAGAGAGCAACTGTGGCCCCATTTAGTAATCACATTCATTATCTTTTTAAAAACCCCATCTTTACAACCACATCTACAAACATATTAAACCACCATGGTGACTTCACACCTCTCTCCCAAGGACTACTTTTTCCGGAAAATAGTCCTCTTGTACATATCTTAACAGGAGCATCACTCTGCATAATTTTTTTTTTTTTGTTTTTTACTGATAATGGGAGCCCTTTGATTGAACTTTGTATAGAAAGGGGTTTAGTTATAGGTAATACATATTTTAAGAAAAAGAGGATAAATAATATACACGATATGATGTAGGGCGAAATGACAGTATTTGTTGGGATTATGTAGGGGGAAAAAAAGACTGTTGGTAGACTTCAGGATGTACATTTTATAGGGGGGCCACAGATATATCAGATCCTTTCTAGTTGTAGCTACACTGAGAGAAAAAAGGAGAGGGATAAAAGGAGAATAGAAGCATGGGGAAAGAGAGAGGTGAAGGTTTAAAAACTAAAAGAGGAGGCAGTTAGGGTAAGATATAAACAGCTATTGGGGGGATGGGGCTAATGAGAGCATAGGCAATGGGCAAGGGTTGGGTAGGTTTAAAAATGTAGTGTTAGAGTTTTTCAGCAGAAGTTTGTGGTTACGGGAAAGGGGTGCAGGGGGGAAAGGGGAGCGTTTGGTGAAATGATGATGTAAAGAGAGAGTAAGGGGGAAAAAGTTTGCATATAGAAGTTTTTACAAAGAGAATGATGCAAGGAGGGAAAAGTATATGGAGAAAAAGAGGAAGTTAAGAGAGTGGGGAAGCAATGTAAAAAGAGAGCAAAAGAGAAGTGGGTGAGATGTTATCAACAAATTTTGTTGAAAATAAGAAAAAGTTTTGGAGTGAGATTAACAAGTTTTAAAAAAGCCTAGAGAACAAATGGATTTGTCATTAAAAATTTGGGGAAGGGGAGTTTTTAAATGGAGATTAGAGGGATTGGAAGATGGAAGGGAAAATTTTGAGGAATTGTTAAATGTTGAGAAGATAGGGAAGCTGTGATTTTTGTATAGGGCAAGGAGGAATTAAACACTTTAGGGTGAGGAAAGCCCTTGTGAGTGGGGGAATTTGTGAGGCAGTAGGTAAAATGAAAGGGGGGAAGGCAGCCGGGATTTTAGGGATAAAAAAGAAATGTTAAAAACAGGTGGGGATAAGTTTTGGAGTGGTTGGTGCAATTATTTAATAAATGTATGGGAAAAGGTAAGGTACCCAGGATTGGCAAGAGCATCATAGTTTTTCCTTTGTAAAACAAAAAGGGGGTAAAAAAGAGTGCAAAAATTATAGGGGAAAGTCGTTGATGTACCCGGGAAAGTGATGGTAGAGTTATAAATTTAAAGAATTAAAGTAAACGGGGGAATGGAACAGATGAACAAGGGGGCTTTAGGAAAAAGGGAGGGGGTGGTGGACCAGGGTTTCATGAAACATAAGTGAAAATATTTTGATAAGGCTAAAGAGGTCTTTGTGGATTTAGGATTTGGGGAAAAGGGGTATGACGGGGGATAGGGGGGAATGTGCAGATGTTGCAATGTAAGGGTAGGAGTAGGTTCTGAAAGCATGAGATTTTTTTTTACAGGATAGTGGGGCCAATTAAAGTTGAGAAAGAGGGAAATTTTTTCCCCAGTAAAAGTAGGCCTTAGACAAGGATGTGTAGTCCCCCGTGGTTTTTTAAATATTTTATGATGGGGTTGAAAGGGAAAAGTAAATGCGAGGGTTTTGGGGCAAGAGGCGTGGATTAAAAGATAAAAAAATCACACACAAAGGGGGAGTTTCACAGCTGCTCTTTGCTGATGACACTGTGCTTTTTGGGAGATTCTAAAGAAAATTCAGGTTTGGGGGATAAATTTGGAGGGTGTGCAAAAAAAGAAAATTAAGGTAAATACGGGAAAGAGAAAGGGTTTATGGGATAACAAAAGTTGGGTGTGAAAGATTAAATTCAGATTGGAGGGAGAGAGTATGGGGGGGTGAACGTATTCAGTATTTGGGAGGGGACGTGTCAGCAGAGGGGGTCTATAAAGATGAGGTGAATAAAAGAATTGATGGGAAAAAGAGGGGTGGTGCTTAGAGTCTGTGGAGACAAAGAACTTTGTCCTTGGAGGGAAAAAGGGGAATGTATAGAGTAAGTTTTACCCAAACCCCTTTATGGGTGTGAAGCGTGGGGGGATGAATGTTGCAGCGAGGGGAAGGCTGAGGCATGGAGATTCATGTCGAGGGCAATGTGTGGTGTGAATATAAAGCAGAGAATTCGTAGTTTTGGAAGTTAGGAGGGTGCGGGGTTTCCAAAAATGTTGTCCAGAGGGTGAGGAAGGGTTTTGAGTGGTTCGGGCAGTAGAGAGAAAGGACGAAACAGAATGACTTCAAGAGTGATCTCTGTAGTGGAAGGAAGGCGGGGTAGGGGTCGGCCCAGGAAGGGTTGGGGGGGGGGTAAAGGAGGTTTTTTGTGCGAGGGGCTTGGGCTTCCAGCAGGCATGCGTGAGCGGGTTTGATAGGAGTGAATGGAGACAAATGGTTTTTAATATTTTGACGTGCTGTTGGAGTGTGAGAAAAGTAACATTTATGAAGGGATTCAGGGAAACCGGCAGGCCGGACTTGAGTCCTGGAAAAGGGGAAGTACAGTGCCTGCACTCTGAAGGAGGGGTGTTAATGTTGCAGTTTAAAAACTGTAGTGTAAAGCACCCTTCTGGCAAGACAGTGATGGAGTGAAATGATGGTGAAATTTTTTTCTTTTTCCGGGCCACCCTGCCTTGGGGGGAATGGGCCCGGGTGTGATAATAAAAAAAATATAAAAATTTTACTTGCTTTTAGTAACCTACTTGTTTTTATATTTTTTTAATGTTGAGATAAAAACTATCTTAGAATTCAAGGAAAACAAAAGGGAAAATTATTATTTATATTATTTATTATCACATTGGCCGACTCCCACCAAGGCAGGGTGGCCCGAAAAAGAAAAACTTTCCCCAAATCATTCACTCCATCACTGCCCTTTGCCAGAAGGGTGCTTTACACTACATTTTTTTAAAACTGCAACATTAACACCCCTCCTTCAGAGTGCAGGCACTGTAACTTCCCATCTCCAGGACTCAAGTCCGGCCTGCCGGTTTCCCTGAACCCCTTCTAAATGTTACTTTGCTCACACCCCCCAACAGCACGTCAAGTATTAAAAACCATTCGTCTCCATTCACTCCTATCAAACACGCTCACGCATGCCTGCTGGAAGTCCAAGCCCCTCGCACACAAAACCTCCTTTACCCCCTCTCTCCCAACCTTTCCTAGGCCGACCCCTACCCCGCCTTCCTTCCACTACAGACTGATACACCTTGAAGTTATTCTGTTTCGCTCCATTCTCTCCACATGTCCGAACCACCTCAACAACCCTTCCTCAGCCCTCTGGACAACAGTTTTTTGGGAATCCCACACCCCCTCCTAACTTCCAAACTGCGATTCTCTGCATTATATTCACACCACACATTGCCCTCAGACATGACATCTCCACTGCCTCCAGCCTTCTCCTCGCTGCAAACATTCATCACCCATGCTTCACACCCATATAAGAGCGTTGGTAAAACTAGACTATCATACATTCCCCTCTTTGGGCCCCCAAAGGGCAAAGTTCTTTGTCTCCACAGACTCCTAAGTGCACCACTCACCCTTTTCCCCCCCATCAATTCTATGATTCACCTCATCTTTCATAACCCATCCGCTGACACGTCCACTCCCAAATATTGAATACATTCACCTCCTCCATACTCTCTCCCTCCAATCTGATATCCAGTCTTTCATCCCCTAATCTTTTTGTTATCCTCATAACCTTACTCTTTCCTGTATTCACTTTCAATTTTTCTTCTTTTGCACACCCTACCAAATTCATCCACCAATCCCCTGCAACTTCTCTTCAGAATCTCCCAAGAGCACAGTGTCATCAGCAAAGAGCAACTGTGACAACTCCCAATTTGTGTGTGATTCTTTATCTTTTAACTCCATGCCTCTTGCCAAGACCCTCGCATTTACTTCTCTTACAACCCCATCTATAAATATATTAAACAACCACGGTGACATCACACACCCTTGTCTAAGGCCTACTTTTTACTGGGAAATAATTTCCCTCTTTCCTACATACTCTAACTTGAGCCTCACTATCCTCGTAAAAACTCTTCACTGCTTTCAGTAACCTACCTCCTACCCACCATAACCTGCAACATCTGCCACATTGCCCCTCTATCCACCCCGTCATACGCCTTTTCCAAATCCATAAATGCCACAAAGACCTCTTTAGCCTTATCTAAATACTGTTCACTTATGTTTCACTGTAACACCTGGTCCACACACCCCCTACCTTTTCCTAAAGCCTCCTTGTTCATCTGCTATCCTATTCTCAGTCTTACTCTTAATTCTTTCATAAATAACTCTACCTACACTTGCCGGTATACTAACAGCTTATCCCCCTAAAATTTTTGCACTCCTTTTATCCCCTTTGCTTTTTACAAGGAACTCTGCGCACTCTGCCAACCCCTAGGTACCTTTTACCCTCTTCCATACATTTTTTAAAATAATTGCCCCAAACCCACTCCAAAACTTATCCCCACCTGCTTTTAACATTTCTATCTTTATCCATCAATCCCGGCTCCCTTCCCCCCTTTCATTTACCTACTGCCTACGAACTTCCCCCACACTCACAACTGGCTTTTCCCTCACTCCTACAAGAGTTGTTTCCCCCTTTTGCCCATACAAAATCACAGTTTCCCTACTTCATCAAATTTAAAAATTTCCTCAAAGTTTCCTCCATCTTCCCAATACCTCTAACTCTCCTTTTAAAAAACCCTTTCCTCTCTTATTTTAACTGACAACCAGGGGGCCAGGCTTTCTTAACTTATTAACTCGCTCCAAAACTTTTTTTTTATTTTCAACAAAATTTTTTGATAACATCCACCCACTTTTTCCATTTGCTCTTTTTTTACATTGCTTACCACTCTCTTACCTCTCTCTTTTTCTCCATTACTCTTCCCCCCTTGATCACTTCCCTTTTTAAAAACTTTATAGTAATTTTTCTCCCTTATACTCTCTTTACTCACATTCCACCAATGCTCCTCTTCCCTCCCGCACCCTTTTCCCGTAACCACAAACTTCTGCTGAACACTCTTAACACTACATTTTTTAAACCTACCCCCTACCCCCTTTGACCCCATTGCCTATGCTCTCATTAGCCCATCTATCCTCCAATAGTGTTTTTATCTTACTCTAACTGCCTCCCTTTTAGTTTATAAAACCCTTCACCTCTCTCTTCCTGATGTTCTATTCTCCTTGTATCCATCTACCTTTTACTCTCATGTAGCTACAACTAAAAGTGATTGATATATCTTGGCCCCTCTATAAACATGTACATCCTGAAGCTCTCAACAGTTTTTTTCTACCAAACATAATCCAACAAACACTGTCATTTCGCCCACATCATATCTTGTATACTTATTTATCCTCTTTTTCTTAAAATATGATTACCTATAACTAAACCCCTTTCTATACAAATTTCAATAAAAGGGCTCCCATTATCTTTACACCTGGCCCCCCAAATTACCTCCACACCCTCTCTAAAAGTTTCTCCTACTTTAGCATTCGGCCCCCCCTCCCCAAAATTTACTCTCTCACTTTTTTAAAAGGGCCCCTTTACATCACTTAACATCTCCCCAAAATCTCTTTTTCCTCTCATTCCTCTTTTCCCCGGGGTGCATACACACTTATTATGACCCATTTCCCGCATCCAACCTTTACTTTCTTTCTCCTTCCATAACGATCTTTCAACATTACTGCTCCCCTTCCTTTGCTCAAACTCTCTCAAAAAAACTCCTTTGAATCCCATTTATTTCCCCCCCCCCAAAACTCCCCTACCCCTTCCTTTTTTTCGTTTGGGGCCCGGGACATCAACTTCTTTCATTCATAACATCAGCATCACTGTTTTTGTCCCCGACTACATCCCCAATTTAAGCATCCCAGTTTTATAAATTTTTTCTTCTTCTTTTTTTTTAGTAAAGTTACAGGAAAAGGGGGTTACTAGCCCATTGCCCCCGGCTTTTAGTCGCCTCATACGACACGCTGGCTTACAGGAAAGTTTTCTTTTCCATTTCCCCCCAGGGGAAAATAGAAGAAAAAAAAGGGGAACAAGACTATTTAAAAAAAGGAGAAAAACTAGATGTATTTATATAAATGCATGTGCGTGTCTGTGATGGGCCAAAGTGAAAGTAGGAGTAGCAAGATATCCCTTTTATCTACGTGTTTTTTGAGCAGAAAAAAAAACCCAGAACCCCACCATCAGCAAAACAGTTACAGGTTTTTTTTTCACATTATTTGCAGGATGGTAGTATTTCCCCTGGGTGGTTGCTGTCTCCCAAACCCTATCCTAGGAAAATTAATTGCTTTTACTTTCAAAAAAAAAACTAAAGCTTCAAGCAGCCTATCTTCCGGGAAGAAAAAATTTTGGAGATGCGCCATTGCCAAAAGGGTTTTTAACAGTACTTCCCCCTCCCCAAACAATGACGAGACCATATGATGGGGATTTCATTGGGCCCCACTCCCTCCGGGGAAAAAATTTTTACCCAAGGAGAGTAAACAGAAAGGGGAATGAGAGCAATGAAGAGGAGTCCCCAAATTTCCCCTTTCCATGAGTGATTCTAGAACAGGGTACAAAAACAGTTTCGGGCTTGGCGTTGATCCTTTGGGACAAGGCTTGTCACGGGAAGGCCCCTGGTTATGATGTAAGATATTGGGTTTTCCCCAAGGGAAGGGACCGGGCCAAAGCATTTAGATTTTTTCTGTCCTTCTGAGGTTCCCAAAATTAAACAGGTTGAATATAGCTGCACGGGTGATAAAGTTTTGGTGGTCCCAGGGCTGCACGGGCAAAAGTGTATGACCGAGATGGTATAAATTTTTAAAGTGTCAGAGGCGAATGTACTTGCATGATATGGCAAAAACAAAAGGGCATTGTCGCAGGTTTAACTTTGGCACCTTTTGGGATCCAAAGGATAAGGGAAAAGTTTATGACCCCTGCAAGAGACGGAAACCTTCCGGGGTTGGGCACACAAGCCAACCCCCACTCCAAAAGAATGTTATAAAGCACGACATTAAATGGCTTGAAAAAAATACCTATACTTGTACTTTCAATAAAGATGGAGTTTGTAGCGTGCATGCGATGATGGTTCCCTACAAATGTGGGGTCACCGCAAGAATTTTGTCAAAGTGATTAAAATATAAAAAATGCACAACCCCAAAGGGAATACCCTAGGCTTGGTTTGCTTATGAAACAGAGGTTTTGCCACAAGAGGAGGGGGGTGATACTCTAAAAGTTGTGGGGCACGTAAACGAAACAAACAGTGCACACGCTAAAGATCTTTTCATAGGTTTTTAAACAGATTTTATATTCAGTCCCAAAAACCCGATTTTAGTAACTGGGAATTCCTAAAACAGAGGGTGAAACTAAAGGGAAAATTTAAAAATGTACAACTGCAACACATGGGGCATTGTTAAAAAAGCTTGGTTTTGGGCCCCAATCTGTGGTAAAAATAAATTTTCAAACCTAGATTAAACCAGATTTTGCTTGGCTGTGGGGAGGCAAAAAAAGCCTTCTTTACGAACTAAAGTTTCGCCAATGGTGCAATTCTAGTTGCAGGTAAGCACAACAAGCGGTCAAAACAGGCTGAAGGGGTAGTGTCCCAGCAAGTAATTACACCACATCCCTTTACCAATGTTCCGAGAGGAAAAGACACAAGTCCTACCCGAAAAACTGGGGGAGAGAGACAGGAAAGACCCCGTAAAGTCCCGCCAGCCAGACCAAACCTGTTGGAAGGCAGGGTCAGGAGGGCGTGTCTCAGCTGGGGGTTCAACTCTCTCATCTTATATCATTCGTAACATGGGGCTTAGGAATAAAGTACATGAAGAAGGAGATCCAAGAGAAGCTTTGCTAAAGTATGCAAAGGATGCAGAAGAAAACCCATATTGGGTTACTCCAGCATACACAAAAAATCAACCCAAACCTGCCCTTCCAAGAAGAAAAGGAGACTAAAGAGGAAAAAAATTGAGGAACCAGCACAAAAAAAAGTTAAAACTTAATATAAATAATCAACTCTGCCCTTTGCCCTTGTTTCTTAAAATGTACAAAATTAAATGGAATGTGAAAAAAGTTGCATTTGTAATGCAGTATGTTTAACCTATCAGTAAATTTTTGTTTATAATAAAACAGGAATACCCACTATGAAGTTTTGTAAATCCCGTTGCCTTAGGGTTAAAAGTACAAGCTCAGCCCTCCTTACTTTGTTATACACTTTAAAGCAACTAACTGGACTTTCTCCCCTTCCTTAGATTGAACCTGAATGCCACCCAGGTGCTGTATAACCCCTACAGGGTTTTGCACTTTTCCCCACGAAATTTAAAAAGGATGGAAAATATTTGCTATAATCTATCTGCTTGTTTTAAATTTCTTACACAAGAAAAACCTATTATAATCAAATTAAACACTAAGCCCAAAGGGGTCTTACAGCACCTACAATTATAATAAAGGGCAAGTGCCAAACCCATAGGAGTCATTCAGTATGTAGCAAGGGAAAGGCAAACTGGTTCTATCCACAGAGGACATTCACTTCCCTGGATCAAGAGCCCCTCACCAGCATCAAAGCACCTTGATAGGAGGGGAAACTTGTGCAAGTTCTGGTTCATTCCCAGAAGCCCAGTTTAAATTAGAATGAAGAGCATGTGACAAATCAAAGATAGGAATTACTTGCAATCCATGCAACAGTAGTGCAGCAGAAGATGCAGACAATAGCAGTATGAGGATTCACATTATTATTATTATAATCAAAAAGAAGCGCTAAGCCACAAGGACTATACAGCGCTGCAGGGCAGGAAGGAATGAGGGCTCAGGGGCAAAAGGGAATGAATGATAATGGTTACGGATAAAAGCGGGGGTGGGTGGGGGAAAAAAGGGGAAAGGGCAGCAAGAACTGAACTGAAAGGGCTGAGGGGGATGCGAAAAATCATCAAAGTTTGTGAGTAAATCAGGTTTTCGAAGTCAAGAAGGTCAA
>NW_026475476.1:0-2500 GCF_026875155.1 Cherax quadricarinatus
CCTAGGGGCAATGATAAGAATGAGATGATTGTGGATTTTATGAATGAGAAGAAGCTGGATGTCCTGGCTTTAAGTGAAACAAAGCTGAAGGGGGTGGGAGAGTTTCAGTGGAGAGGAATAAATGGGATTAGGTCAGGGGTTTCAAATAGAGTTAGCAATAATGGAGTAGCAATAGGAGTAGCAATAATGTTGAAGGATAAGCTATGGCAGGAAAAGAGGGACTATAAATGTATTAATTCAAGGATTATGTGGAGTAAAATAAAAATTGGATGTGAAAAGTGGGTTATAATATGCGTGTATGCACCTGGAGAAGAGAGAAGTGTAGAGGAGAGAGAGAGATTTTGGGAAATGTTGAGTGAATGCGTGGGGAGTTTTGAATCAAGTGTGAGAGTAATGGTGGTTGGGGATTTCGATGCTAAAGTGAGCAAAAATGTTATGGAAGGAGTAGTAGGTAAATTTGGGGTGCCAGGGGTAAATGCAAATGGGAAGCCTTTAATTGAGCTATGTGTAGAAAGAGATTTGGTAATAAGTAATACATATTTTATGAAAAAGAGGATAAATAAATATACAAGGTATGATGTAGCACGTAACGAAAGTAGTTTATTAGATTATGTAATGGTGGATAAAAGGTTGATTGGTAGGCTTCAGGATGTACATGTTTATAGAGGGGCAACTGATATATCGGGTCATTATTTAGTTGTAGCTACAGTTAGAGTAAGAGGTAGATGGGAAAAGAGGAAGGTGGCAACAACAAGTAAGAGGGAGGTGAAAGTGTATAAACTAAGGAGGAGGAAGTTCGGGTGAGATATAAGCGACTATTGGCAGAAAGGTGGGCTAGTGCAAAGATGAGTAGTGGGGGGGGGGGTTGAAGAGGGTTGGAATAGGTTTAAAAATGCAGTATTAGAATGTGGGCAGAAGTTTGTGGTTATAGGAGGGTGGGGGCAGGAGGAAAGAGGAGTGATTGGTGGAATGATGAAGTAAAGGGTGTGATAAAAGAGAAAAAGGTAGCTTATGAGAGGTTTTTACAAAGCAGAAGTGTTATAAGAAGAGCAGAGTATATGGAGAGTAAAAGAAAGGTAAAGGGAGTGGTGAGAGAGTGCAAAAGGAGAGCAGATGATAGAGTGGGAGAGGCACTGTCAAGAAATTTTAATGAAAATAAGAAAAAATTTTGGAGTGAGTTAAACAAGTTAAGAAAGCCTAGGGAAAGTATGGCTTTGTCAGTTAAAAACAGAGTAGGGGAGTTAGTAGATGGGGAGATGGAGGTATTAGGTAGATGGCGAGAATATTTTGAGGAACTTTTAAATGTTAAGGAAGAAACAGAGGCAGTAATTTCCTGCACTGGTCAGGGAGGTATACCATCTTTTAGGAGTGAAGAAGAGCAGAATGAAAGTGTGGCGGAGGTACGTGAGGCATTACGTAGAATGAAAGGGGGTAAAGCAGCTGGAACTGATGGATCATGACAGAAATGTTAAAAGCAGGGGGGGATATAGTGTTGGAGTGGTTGGTACTTTTGTTTAATAAATGTATGAAAGAGGGGAAGGTACCTAGGGATTGGCGGAGAGCATGTATAGTCCCTTTATATAAAGGGAAAGGGGACAAAAGAGACTGTAAAAATTATAGAGGAATAAGTTTACTGAGTATACCAGGAAAAGTGTACGGTAGGGTTATAATTGAAAGAATTAGAGGTAGGACAGAATGTAGGATTGCGGATGAGCAAGGATGTTTCAGAGTGGGTAGGGGATGTGTAGATCAAGTGTTTACATTGAAGCGTATATGTGAACAGTATTTAGATAAAGGTAGGGAAGTTTTTATTGCATTAATGGATTTAGAAAAGGCATATGATAGAGTGGATAGGGGAGCAATGTGGTAGATGTTGCAAGTATATGGAATAGGTGGTAAGTTATTAAATGCTGTAAAGAGTTTTTATCAGGATAGTGAGGCTCAGGTTAGGGTATGTAGAAGAGAGGGAGACTACTTCCCTGTAAAAGTAGGTCTTAGTCAGGGATGTGTAATGTCTCCATGGTTGTTTAATATATTTATAGATGGGGTTGTAAAGGAAGTAAATGCCAGAGTGTTCGGGAGAGGGGTGGGTTTAAATTTTGGGGAATCAAATTCAAAATGGGAATTGACACAGTTACTTTTTGCTGATGATACTGTGCTTATGGGAGATTCTAAAGAAAAATTACAAAGGTTAGTGCATAAGTTTGGGAATGTGTGTAAAGGTAGAAAGTTGAAAGTGAACATAGAAAAGAGTAAGGTGATGAGGGTGTCAAATGATTTAGATAAAGAAAAATTGGATATCAAATTGGGGAGGAGGAGTATGGAAGAAGTGAATGTTTTCAGATACTTGGGAGTTCACGTGTCGGCGGATGGATTTATGAAGGATGAGGTTAATTATAGAATTGATGAGGGAAAAAAGGTGAGTGGTGCATTGAGGTATATGAGGAGTCAAAAAACGTTATCTATGGAGGCAAAGAAGGGAATGTATGAAAGTATAGTA
>NW_026475476.1:7500-10360 GCF_026875155.1 Cherax quadricarinatus
GTGTTATATATGTCATTTATATATATGTATATTATACCTAATTGTAATATAAGTACAATATACTAAATCTTATATTATATATAGTAAAAGGCTCCAGAACCCTTCCTCATAGTAAAACAATTAAGGCTTAGGCTTTAACACTCACTGGGGCAACTAGTACCTCCGAGGGCGCGGTTAACTGTATATGTAATATTTATATATATATATACATAATATATATATATATATATATATATATATATATATATATATATAATATATATATATTATAATATATATATATAATATATATAAAATATATATAATATTATATATATATATATATATATATATATATATATATATATATTTATATATATATATATATATAATATATATATATATATATATATATATATAAAAGACTGTTGAGTAGACTTGAGGATGTACATGTTTATAGAGGGGCCACAGATATATCAGATCACTTTCTAGTTGTAGCTACACTGAGAGTAAAAGGTAGATGGGATACAAAGAGAATACAAGCATCAGGGTAGAGAGAGGTGAAGGTTTATAAACTAAAAGAGGAGGCAGTTAGGGTAAGATATAAACAGCTATTGGAGGATAGATGGGCTTAGGAGAGCATAGGCAATGGGATCGAAGAGGTATGGGGTAGGTTTAAAAATGCAGTGTTAGAGTGTTCAGCAGAAGTTTGTGGTTACAGGAAAGTGGGAGCGGAAGGGAAGAGGAGCGATTGGTGGAATGATGATGTGAAGAGAGTAGTAAGGGAGAAAAAGATAGCATGTGAGAAGTTTTTACAAAGTAAAGTGATGCAAGGAGGGAAGAGTATATGGAGAAAAGAGGTTAAGAGAGTGGTGAAGCAATGTAAAAAGAGAGCAAATGAGAGAGTGGATGAGATGTTATCAACAAATTTTGTTGAAAATAAGAAAAGTTTTGGAGTGAGATTAACAAGTTAAGAAAACCTAGAGAAAAAAATGGATTTGTCAGTTAAAAATAGGAGAGGAGAGTTATTAAATGGAGAGTTAGAGGTATTGGGAAGATGGAGGGAATATTTTGAGGAATTGTTAAATGTTGATGAAGATAGGGAAGCTGTGATTTCGTGTATAGGGAAAGGAGGAACAACATCTTGTAGGAGTGAGGAAGAGCCAGTTTTGAGTGTGGGGGAAGTTCGTGAGACAGTAGTTAAAATGAAAGGGGGTAAGGCAGCCGGGATTGATGGGATAAAGATAGAAATGTTAAAAGCTGGTGGGGATATAGTTTTGGAGTGGTTGGTGCAATTATTTAATAAATGTATGGAAGAGGGTAAGGTACCTAGGGATTGGCAGAGAGCATGCATAGTTCCTTTGTATAAAGGCAAAGGGGATAAAAGAGAGTGCAAAAATTATAGTGGGATAAATCTGTTGAGTATACCTGGTAAAGTGTATGGTAGAGTTATTATTGAAAGAATTAAGAGTAAGACGGAGAATAGGATAGCAGATGAACAAGGAGGCTTTAGGAAAGGTAGGGGGTGTGTGGACCAGGTGTTTACAGTGAAACATATAAGTGAACAGTATTTAGATAAGGCTATAGAGGTCTTTGTGGCATTTATGGATTTGGAAAAGGCGTATGACAGGGTGGATAGGGGGGCAATGTGGCAGATGTTGCAGGTGTATGGTGTAGGAGGTAGGTTACTGAAAGCAGTGAAGAGTTTTTACGAGGATAGTGAGGCTCAAGTTAGAGTATGTAGGAAAGAGGGAAATTATTTCCCAGTAAAAGTATGCCTCCGACAAGGATGTGTGATGTCACCGTGGTTGTTTAATATATTTATAGATGGGGTTGTAAGAGAAGTAAATGCGAGGGTCTTGGCAAGAGGCGTGGAGTTAAAAGAAAAAGAATCACACATAAAGTGGGAGTTGTCACAGTTGCTCTTTGCTGATGACACTGTGCTCTTGGGAGATTCTGAAGAGAAGTTGCAGAGATTGGTGGATGAATTTGGTAGGGTGTGCAAAAGAAGAAAATTGAAAGTGAATACAGAAAAGAGTAAGGTTATGAGGATAACAAAAAGATTAATTGATGAAAGATTGGATATCAGATTGGAGGGAGAGAGTATGGAGGAGGTGAATGTATTCAGATATTTGGGAGTGGACGTGTCAGCGGATGGGTCTATGAAAGATGAGGTGAATCATAGAATTGATGAGGGGAAAAGGGTGAGTGGTGCACTTAGGAGTCTGTGGAGACAAAGAACTTTGTCCTTGGAGGCAAAGAGGGGAATGTTCTTATATGGGTGTGAGGCATGGGTGATGAATGTTGCAGCGAGGAGAAGGCTGGAGGCAGTGGAGACGTCATGTCTGAGAGCAATGTGGGTGTGAATAAAAATGCAGAGAATTCGTAGTTTGGAAGTTAGGAGGAGGTGTGGGATTACCAAAACTGTTGTCCAGAGGGCTGAGGAAGGGTTGTTGAGGTGGTTCGGACATGTGGAGAGAATGGAGCGAAACAGAATAACTTCAAGAGTGTATCAGTCTGCAGTGGAAGGAAGGCGGGGAAGGGTAGGCCTAGGAAAGGTTGGAGGGAGGGGGTAAAGGAGGTTTTGTGTGCGAGGGGCTTGGACTTCCAGCAGGCATGCGTGAGCGTGTTTGATAGGAGTGAATGGAGACAAATGGTTTTTAATACTTGACGTGCTGTTGGAGTGTGAGCAAAGTAACATTTATGAAGGGGTTCAGGACAACCGGCAGGCCGGACTTGAGTCCTGGAGATGGGAATACAGTGCCTGCACTCTGAAGGAGGGTGGGTTAATGTTGCGTTTCAAAACTGTAGTGTAAAACACCCTTCTGGCAAGACAGTGAACGAGTGAATGAGGTGAAAGTTTTTCTTTTTTCGGGGCCCC
>NW_026475477.1:0-10094 GCF_026875155.1 Cherax quadricarinatus
CCTTTTTTACTTTGAGCTAAATTTTTCAAGGTATGTATTTTCCCTTTTGTGAAACCTATTAAAATCCTATTACTGTAATATGTCTGCATTCTATCAAGTGAAACCAAAAAAACGAGAATACAACCATAAAAACCACACAAAACTACACCGCAGTCACATTTCTTCTCATTATGCACTGCATGCTGTAGGATTTTTTTATATAGTGCACACTTACCACACAGACCTATTCTCTCATTTTGTAGGGCCATATTTACCAGCCCACAGCTTGAGTGAGCTGAGCTCATGGCAACCTACAGTGGCTTCAAAGCCACCTTATCTTTTATAGACAATGTCTGGTGTATATGCTTTACACAACGTGAAGCATTTCTTTTATTGAAAGCAAGGCTAGGGCTAAAAGTGAGCAAGTTATAACAATAAATGAAGAAAAAGAAATTGGAATGACTTATGCAGCAAGTAGTGCCATCAAATAGAAGCGGAAGGGTGGTTGGCGACCCAGAAATCTGAGATTATGCTAGTTGAAATTAGTGTCGGATTACTGAAGAGCTGGATTACTGACTGCCGGATAGTGATGGCTGACCTGTATACAGTGGACCCCGAAGTTTCATTATTAATCCGTTCCAGAGAGTCTGCCTATTGGCGAAATTCGCGATTGGCGCATCCATTTTCCCCATGAGAAATAATGTAACTCCAATTAATCTGTTTCAGACACCCAAAAATATTAACAAAAAATAATTTTCTTAAACATTAAATATAAATTTACATACAGAAAACAATGACAAATAAATAGAAAGCACTAATAAAATGGATAAATGAACAAGATGCGTGCTAAAGGAATAACGGGAAAAAAGTCGGTCGATGGATCTATAATTTCCTCACTAACAGAACACAAAAGAGAGTCGTCAACAGAGTAAAGTCCGAGGCAGCTACGGTGAAGAGCTCTGTTCCACAAGGCACAGTACTCGCTCCCATCTTGTTCCTCATCCTCATATCCGACATAGACAGGGATGTCAGCCACAGCACCGTGTCTTCCTTTGCAGATGACACCCGAATCTGCATGACAGTGTCTTCCATTGCAGACACTACAAGGCTCCAGGCGGACATCAACCAAATCTTTCAGTGGGCTGCAGAAAACAATATGAAGTTCAACGATGAGAAATTTCAATTACTCAGATATGGTCAACACAAGGAAATTAAATCTTCAGAGTACAAAACAAATTCTGGCCACAAAATAGAGCGAAACACCAACGTCAAAGACCTCACCTTCAAGGACCATAACATTGTATCATTCGCATCTGCTAGAAAAATGACAGGATGGATAATGAGAACCTTCAAAACTAGGGATGCCAAGCCCATGATGACACTCCTCAGGTCACTTGTTCTATCTAGGCTGGAATATTGCTGCACACTAACAGAACCTTTCAAGGCAGGTGAAATTGCTGACCTAGAAAATGTACAGAGAACCTTCACGGCGCGCATAACGGAGATAAAACACCTCAATTACTGGGAGCGCTTGAGGTTCCTGAACCTGTATTCCCTGGAACGCAGGCGGGAGAGATACATGATTATATACCCCCTGGAAAATCCTAGAGGACTAGTACCGAACTTGCACACGAAAATCACTCACTACGAAAGCAAAAGACTTGGCAGACGATGCAAACATCCCCCCAATGAAAGCAGGGGTGTCACTAGCACGTTAAGAGACCATACAATAAGTGTCAGGGGCCCGAGACTGTTCAACTGCTTCCCAGCATACATAAGGGTGATTACCAACAGACCCCTGGCAGTCTTCAAGCTGGCACTGGACAAGCACCTAAAGTCGTTCCTGACCAGCCGGGCTGTGGCTCGTACGTTTGGTTTGCGTGCAGCCAGCAGTAACAGCCTGGTTGATCAGGCTCTGATCCAACCAGGCGGCCTGGTCACAGACCGGGCCGCGGGGCGTTGACCCCCGGAACTCCTCCAGGTAAACTCCAGGTAATGGAAGACAGGTAGGAGGGAGAGGGACGCAAGTTTATGCTTCAATATGACGCTAATATCATCTCTATGGCTTATTTATCTATCACAATTCATCTAATATGACATAATAAATAATATTAATAACATAGAAACATGATATATACTCTAAAAATAATAATGTCATAATATATGTGAGGAGTAAGTGGTGGAAGTGCTGTTGTTAGGTTTATAAGGGCCACAGAGAGAAGCGAACATGGTGGTGGAGGCGCCAGCACAACCCACCACCACCGTTCACACTTAATATACGTAATTTATAAAAGAGAACTATATACATTTTAATTTATAAATAAGAAATATTTACATTTTAATTTATAAATAAGTAAGTTTATTTAGGTATACACAAATACAGTTACACACGTAGATTATCATACATAGCAGCACATGTGTGAAGTACCTAGGATAACGCAAAAAAAAAGTCGGAGTGACTTATTTCCATTTGGGTCCTTTTATATTTACACTTATATTTACTTTTATACTTACACTTTTATATTTACACTTACCTTGGAGGAGATATTAGTTTAATTAGTTAGTTTGATGGAGGAGATGCTGGTAGAGGTTTAGAGTGGTGGCAAGGCAGCGTATGTTCAGCAGTCCTATACACATACAACAACATTGGAGTTACTTTCGTGTCGTTTTTCTATTGCTTAACTCACATGCTACACGTTAATTCTACACTTTATCGCTGGCTGGCACTATAGCCTTTATCGATACCTGTTGCTTTAGTATCGTACATATCGTAGAATCACTGAAGAAGGCACATTTTCCCCTCTCTCTCTTCCTCCTCCACTTTGGTACTTTGCTATGAGTTTTTTCCTGAATTCTATTGTTTCTTTCTTCTTACTAATGGGATGGCACTAAGAGCTTGCTTTTGGCCCCATGGTGGCTTATTTAGCAGTTGCAAGCACAAAAAAACAATATTATTATGAAATGTATCGTATGAACCTGTGGGTTGATGGTCACTCGCTGGTAAACAATGGCACACTGAGTGTGAATGGTGACTGGCTTTGTGCACGCTGACGGCAGACGCGTACCAGACGGTTGCCGAATCACGAACCGCCGAAGCTAAATTTTGGCGAAAAAAACTTGCTGAAAGTCGGATTTCACGAAAGTTGCGGCCGAGAAACACGGGGGTCCACTGTATATGCAGTGGTACCTTGACTTAAGAGTGTCCCAACTTTCGAGTTTCCAAAGTTACGAGCTGTTGCTCAGTCGAATTTTGCTCCGAGTTGAAAGCCAAAATCCGAGTTACAGAACGAGCGAGCTTCAGATACCCACTCAGCATCCCAGCGTTTATGCAGTTATTTTGCCAAATTTTTTTTTCCACCATGGATCCTAAGAAATAAGTTGCAAAGGACAGTGCTGAAAGGAAGGATGATTCCACTGAAACCCATAGAAAAAATGAGAATATCCTTTTTTTTCAGTTTTCCTATGAAGTAGTGATCTTTTGCAGTAAGCTGAAAAACACTGTTTTCTTTTATAATGGACTCAGAAGGGCAAGAATGAGAAGAATGATCAGAGCGAAAATTTTTTTACCTGGGAGTGGCAGTCTCCACTGTCACATAATGACATATTTTTTCATTCTAAGTATTATCATGTTTTATTTTAATTGTTTATTTTTTTTTAGTATAGAATCAAATGTGATAGATAAAAAGCCACAGAGTGATATTAGCATTATTTTGAAGTATTTTCCTGCCCCCCGAGAACCGGAATTCCACTGGATGATTAACGGCTTTATAATTAATTTCAATGAGAAAATTGATTTGAATATGAGCAGAGAGAGAGAAGAGAGAAAGAAGAGAGAGAGAGAAGAGAGAGAGAGAGAGAGAGAGAGAGGAGAGAGAGAGAGAGAGAGAAGAGAAGAGAGAGAGAGAGAGAGAAGGGAGAGAGAGAGGGGAGAGAGAGAGAGTGAGAGAGAGGGGGAAATGAGAGAAGGGAGAGAGGAAAATGTTTTGTTTGTGTGTGGGTGTGTGTGTGTGTTACCTAATTGTGGTTGCAGGGGTCGAGACTCAGCTCCTGGCCCCTCCTCTTCACTGATCGCTACTGGGTCCTCCCCCCTCTGTTTTCCTGAGCTTTGTCATACCTCTTCTTAAAACTATGTATGGTTCCTGCCTCCACTACTTTACTTGCTAGGCTATTCCACTTCCTGATGACTCTATGACTAAAGAAATACTTCCTAACGTCCCTGTGACTCGTCTGAGTCTTCAGCTTTCCCGTTGTGACCCCTTGTTTCTGTGTCCCCCTCTCTGGAACATCCTATCTCTGTCCACCTTGTCTATTCCCCACAGTATCTTGTATGTCATTATCATGTCTCCCCTGACCCTTCTGTCCTCCAGTGTCGTCAGTCCGATTTCCCTCAACCTTTCCTCGTACGACTTCCCCTGAGCTCTGGGACTTTGCCTTGTTGCAAACCTTTGTACTTTCCTAACTTTGACGTGCTTGACGTGTGTCGGAGCTGGCCAGGTTGTATAGTAAACCCCAATCAACCATCTCTACTATAGTGAGCAGGAAAACGGCAATCAAGGGAACCTGTTTTGAAAAAAGGTCAATTTTTTTTTTAAAAACAAAAGACCCGTTTAGGGGTTAGTTTAGGGTTGGGAGAGACTTTTTATTGGTTGGATAAAGAAAAACAGATAGCATCCCCAAAGCAATCTTTTTTTGAAAAGGTTTAGGCATTTTTGGCATGATGACTTGGTAAAGAAATGGCCTCCAACTAGTGGTGATGTGAGTGAAAAAAAAGGCCCCAGAAAAGGGTTTGGGTTTTGGGAAAGATTTAAAAATCGTAGTGGCAACACAGTGTGGTAAGGAAAGGGTGGGGCCCCTGCCATTTTGGGATCACAAAGCGGCAATAAAAAATGTGCATGAATTCAAGGGGAGAAAAGAAATTTTGAAGGAAGTTCCTCTTAAAAATTTTAAAGGGAAATGTGTGCAAAGGGGGCTTGAATTGAAAACCCTTTTTTTAAATAAAAATCACCCTGAAAACACCCTACTGAAAGGGCCGTGTTGGCAACCCGGGAACAAAACTGAAAAATTTTGGGAAACCACTTTGGGAAATTTCAAAAAGGAAACGAGAGGACGGGCCCTTTCAAAGGGCAGATATGTTGGGGCGCCCAAAAGGGTCCCAGTGACTCTCAAGCTGGTCCTAGTGGCATTAAAAAAGGAAGGGAAGTAATCCCCGGAAAAAGACTTGAAAACCCTCAAGTCCAAAGGGAAAGGGGGAAATTTCCCCTTTTCTAAACAAAACCCCAAAAACCCCACACCTCCCCACCCCCCAACCCCAAAATCAATCGATCCCCAAAGACTTCTTTTAAAGGAAAGGGTGTCAATTTTTTCTTTTGTTATTAATCTATTTTATTTTTGTTATTGTAATTATTCTATTGCTTTAAAACTTAATATTTTTTTTTCATACTCTTCAGTGCCTTGAAACGGTTTAAATTTTTTTTCCATTTTTTTCCTTAGGGGGAAAAATTAATTTGATTTTTCGATATTTTCGCATTCGATGAGCTCTCGGGGAAAGGATTAAATATCGAATGTCGGGGTCCACTGTATATAAAAATCAATATAAAATTAAAAAATTTTATTTAAATAATAATATTATAATATTTAATAAAAAAAAAAAAAAAAAAATTTTTAAAAAAAAAATAAAAAAAAATAAATATAAATATAAAAAAAAAAAAAAAAAAAAAAACCGGCCAAAAAGAAAAAAACTTTGGAAAACCCCCAAGAAACCACCCCCCTTAAAAAAAAATCCAAAATTTTTCCCCTTATTTTTTTAAAGACATATTTTTTTCTTTAATTTTTAATTAAAAATTTTTTAAAATTTGCAGGGGGGGGCCAAAAGAAACTAAAAAATTTAAAAAAACCCTTTGTTAAAACAAAAAATTTTTTTACCCAAACCCCCAACAAAAATTTTTTAAATACGTTTAAAAAATTTAGTACTAAAAAAAAACACATTTTCAAATATATTTTTTTTTCGTTGGGTTTTTCAGAATGTTTTTGGGGGAAAAATTTAAATTGCATACAACAAATTTTCACTTGTCCTAAGGGCCCAAATGAGCGTTGCTATTTAAGCCAAGGTTCGCAATTCGGGCCTATTCGGCACGACTTATATATATATAATATTCCTAGGAAAGTGGGTTTGGGGTAGAAAAGCAAAAGGGGGGGGCCCCAGGGAGGTACAACCCGGGGCCCCTGCCAAGTGAGTGAAAAAAAAACCGAAAGCCTGTAATTGTTTTAAAATGATGATAGGATTGCGGGCCCTTTTTTTGGGTCTCATAAACATGAAAAAATTTTAAAGGTAAAATTTTGCAATTTTCTATTTTACACTTAGGTCCCCCTACACATACATGTAAAAAGCATATACATACATTACCCCCCGGGGTTTTTTTTCTTTTTTCCCTTTCTAGTTAAAGTTCTTGTTTTTTAAATTTTCTCTTATCCCCAGGGGGAAAAGGGGAAAACAGAATTCTTTTTTTTCCCCCCCCTTTTTTAAGGGCCATGCGTGTTTTTTAAGGGGGGCGACAAAAATGCCGGGAAAAGGGGGCTTTTAACGCCTTCTCCTGTATATATACAAAAATTTTAAAAGGAAAAACCCTTTGTTTTTTTTTTTTGGGGCCCAAACCCCGCCTCAGTGGGATACGGTTTTTTGGGGGTGTGTTGAAAGAAAAGAAAAATGCATATAAAAATTTTTAAAAAAACCCTTTTCCCTTTTCTACCCTCCCAAATCACAAAAGGGGGCCCCCAACAAGGGGGTTTTTTTTTCTGTTTATTAAATAGAAACCATGGCTAAGAAAAGAGGTCTAGGGAAATGATCACAGAATGCCTAAGTGGCATTCTGGTTTTATCATATGGGGTCAATTTCATTGATGCTTGCAAGGCCCCCTGGCCAAAAACACTGGGCCCCACCAAAAGTTAAAGAGTGATGGGAAGATATCAAATGATTCAGGTGGAGACAGCTCTAACCTCACACTTGACCTCAAATTTTTTTACCCAAGAGGCACGTTGAACCACAAAAAAACTAAATCTCCCGGGCTGCTCAACTTCCAGACAAATGGAAAACCCAAAGGGTTTACAGACCAATGTTAACCCGGTCATTCAATATTTTAAATTTACACCCAACCAAAACCCCTCGGGGGCAAGGCTATTTTTTTCTATAACCCCCCCTTCAATCACCTCTCCCCAAAACCCCAAACCCCCACCCCATGAAATAAATGCATGGCCCTCTTGGGGGGGGGTGAAGGCCCCCCCAGTACATGCAAAAAACAGCAAAGAAATAAAACCCCTTTAATGGGGTTATGGGTGTCAGGGGTATGCTCCTAACCAAAAGGGCCCAGGGGAATTTAAAAAACTGTGAATACAAAAATTAAAATCTGCCCAAAGCAAAAAATTTTTTTTTTTAGTGATAATAATATGGTTTTTTTTAAATATCTTATTTAATATTTTAAAATTACTCATAAAAATTTACTTTTTGCAGAAAGATTTTTTTTGGGGGCAAAGAAAAACCCCAATGAGCAATTTTTTTTCAATAAAATCATATGGGAATTTAGGAAACATTTTGCTAAGTCCCCGAAAAACGGACCCTGCAAAAAAAAAAAGTGGGAAAACAGTAGGGGCCCCCCCTTAAAAACGGCAGGTTAGGTTCAAGGCTTTTTTCCCCCCATAAAGCGGAAAAAAACGCCCCTAAAGTGGAACCTTTTTTTCTTAAAAATGGGATACAAATATTAGATAACAAGTTTAAAACTAACATATATTTAAATTAGCAAAAAGAACTAGGCACAAAAAACAAGAAAAAAGTTTCAAAAATAAAACACATTGTGCACTCATTACTTACCTTTAAAAAAATTTTTTAGTTTAAACTAGGGTTTAATGAGTTTCATTTATTGTAAAAAAAACAAATGTGGTAAAGTATGGTGGCCCAACCAGGGGTACCATAACAGGGCCAACGCACACCCCACATATAATTTTAAAAAAAATTTTTGCATCCAAAAGTGAAAAAAAAAGCACATAAAAAGTTACCATTACTTTTTTCCTTAAATATATTTTTTGTTTTCCCCCCCCCTTTAATTTTTGGGGCAGGAGTGAGTAAACGAGAAAAAACAATAAAAAGAGAGAGAGAAAAGGGAAAGGTACTGAGGGGGGGAAACCCGGGGAACCAAATTTTGTAAACAAAAAAAAGCCGAAAAATAAGGTTTTTTAAAAAAAGGTTTTACATGTCTGGGGTTTTTTACAAGTTACATTGTTTTCAAGTTTTTTCTCACATTGATAAGGTAGAATAAAAAAACCCAAAAACCCCCCTTCTCCCCCTTCTCATGTAACAAAAACCCTTTTTAGAAGAAATGACGCTTTTTGAGTGAAGGGAATGGAAAAAAGTCAAATTTTGGTCGACTTTTTTGGGTTATCCTAGGTTCTCTACCAAAATATGCCGGTTTAAAAAAGGTTTTTAAATAATCTATGGAACTGTATTTTTGGGGGTTTTACCTAATAAACTTTAATAAAATACGAAAGGAAAAATTTTCTACATTAAACCCCCCCTTCCCCCCCGTAACACATTTTTTCTTATGTTAGACTTGAGAAAATATTATTCTTGGCATCACTTGTACAAGTTATCTGGCTACCACATTTCATATTAATGTTTATTTATTCTATGTGGGGTGTATTTATCATCTTTATATGTTATGTATCGTGTTTATTATATAAATTTGAAAAAAATATCACGGATGGATTAATGAAAATGTATATATTAACGTAATATACGACATTTAATGAGACTCGGTGATTATTATCATTTCTAATATGGCGTCACTTGTGCAAGTCGTCTGCTACATCTCATATTTATGTTTATTTATTCTACTGTGGGGTGTTATTTATCATCTTTATACGTTATGCACCATGTTTATTATATAATTTTGAAAAAAAACATCATAGATGGATTAATGAAAATATGTATACAGTGGAACCCCCGCATAACGATGGCATCACATAGCGATTTTTCCGCATACCGATTACTTTTATCGCAAAATTTTTGCCGCGCATACCGATAAAAACCGCCTTAACCGATTTTCGTCCGAGACGCGTCCAATGTGCCCTCACATGTGCCGGCCGTCCATTGTTTACCAGCCAGCCTCCGCGGTAACATCCAAGCATACACTCGGAATTTTTTCGTATTATTACAGTGTTTTCGGTGCTGTTTCTGGAAAATAAGTGACCATGGGCCCCAAGAAAGCTTCTAGTGCCAACCCTGTGGTAAAAAGGGTGAGAATTAGTATGGAAATTAAGAAAGATTTGAAGGGTTTGGGGCGTAACCCTGAGAAGCCTATGCCAGTTGTGGAATCCATTGTGCCTACTTCAAAGATTAAGGAAATGTGTGCACAGTGGGTTGAAACTGCAAACCTTTATAGGGTGAAAAATCACCCTGACACAGCTGTTGGCAAGCCGTGCTGGTGACTATTTCAATGACAATGTTATGGCCCATTTTAGGAAAGTCTTGAAGGAACGGGAGGTACAGAGCTCTATGGACAGATTTGTTGTGCGACAGAGGTCCAGTGACTCTCAAGCTGGTCCTAGTGGCATTAAAAGAAGAAGGGAAGTAACCCCAGAAAAGGACTTGG
This sequence comes from Cherax quadricarinatus, assembly GCF_026875155.1. Lineage (NCBI taxonomy): Eukaryota > Metazoa > Arthropoda > Malacostraca > Decapoda > Parastacidae > Cherax > Cherax quadricarinatus. The sequence goes on from NW_026475477.1 coordinate 9,618, forward strand.
ACACCTCAAGTCTTAATGGAAGGGGATTCCCCTTCTAAACATTAAGACCTCTCTCCTCCTCCCATCCCATCAATCAATCACCAGATCTTCAATAAAAGTAAGTGTCATTTAATTGTGCATGCCTTTTTCAGTTTGTTGTGTATTAAAATTAACATTTCATGTGGTAAAAAAAAATTTTTTTTCATACTTTTGGGCGTCTTGCACGGATTAATTTTATTTCCATTATTTCTATGGGAAAATTCATTCGCATAACGATTATTTCGCATAACGATGAGCCCTCTTGCACGGATTAAAATCGTTAACCGGGGGTCCACTGTATTAACGTAATATATGACATATAATGACTCGATGATTATTATTATCATTACTAACATGACGTCTCGAGACATAAGACACTCTTATTGATTTTAATGTGTACCTGCATGCAGCACAGTATGTAAGTTTATTTAGGTACAGGTTTAAAATAAGAAAAAGGGA